>PVKC010048377.1:0-10901 GCA_004027635.1 Crocidura indochinensis | reverse complement strand
GGTCTCCACCCTCTACCGCCATTCCAATCACAAATTCCTCTGTGCTGAGAAATTCCTTGTGGGCTTGATAGTAATCAAGCAGAAATGGGCTTACTTATTGGGTGCTTTATTAATGAGTCCATGACTCCCTTAGACAGGTATGAGTTTTATTATAGTAGTGAACAATGATATGAAATGTGAACAAACTCCCCAAAATATATAAAAAATAATCATTTGGCTCTTCATGTTTCCCAATCATATATGTCATAATTGTGTGTTCAACATTTCACTTGTGAATACTTTTGTTTATAATTTTCTTTTTTTAAAGTTAATATCTTTATTTGAACACCTTGATTACAAATATGATTGTAGTTGGGTTTCAGTCATGTAAAGAACACCCCCCTTCACCAGTACAACATTCCCATCACCAATGTCCCAAATCTCCCTCCTCCCCAAACCACCCCACCTGTACTCTAGACAGGCTTTCTACTTCCTTCATTCATTCTTTGTTATGATAGTTCTCAATGTAGTTATGGTGAAATCCAAGGGAAGCTTAAAGTGGACGTCAAACTGGTGTCAAATAATTGGAAAACTGCTAAAGCCAACAGAGATCCCTTGTTCCTTTGAAAAAAAGAAAGGAATCAATCCTTGTATAGCAGGGAGGGGCTGGAGAGATAGTACGTCAAGGAGGGTTCTTGCTTTGCATGAACACTGATCCATGATCAATCCCCAGCATCCATATAGCCCCACAGCCTGCCAGGATTAAGTCCTGAGCACTGATGGTATTTGCTCCCAAAACCAAAATCAAAACAAAAAACACAAAAACACAAAAGAAGAGTATGGATTGGATCCTTTTTTTTTTTTTAAGTTAAATCCCCCCAGACGATTCTGATACTAATGTTTGAGAGCAATTCGCAAAGAGTGACAGTTGTGTTAATGGACTGGGGGTTTTAGGGTTTTGGGGTTACAATCTTATTTTTATTTATTTACTTATTTATTTTGGTTTTGGGGTCAAACCTGGGGTTATTCCTGGCTCTGTGCTCAGAAATCACTCCTGGTTTGGGGATCATATGGGATGTCAGGGATTGAACCAAGGTCCATCCTGGGTCAGTCACATGCAAGGCTAATGCCCTACTACTAGTGCTACCACTCCAGCCCCCCTACAATCTTATTTTTATAGACAATTCCTTTCAGGCCAATTGCTTCATCTCTCTTTTGATACTTCCTTGTCTGTTAATTGGAGATGGTCAAGGTCTAGACCTCTTGGTTATCGTGAGAGTTAATAAGATACAAGGTAGAAAGGTTTCTGTCACCAAGTAGTCAGTTATCCAGTTATTGTGTTGGTAGTGCAGTGACAATCTCCTTTTCATTCTCACTATCAATAGAAAGTTAATAGCTGACAACTGATCTTTTCCTAATATTTGATATGATAGTTCAATATGCTGTTCCAAGTCTGGGGGTTGTAGAGGTTTCATGGATGCAAAAATGGTGGAAGATGGATAGGGTAGGGTCATGTGTTTACAGTCATGCTAATCTTTTATTACTTTAGCAATTAATTGGCATCGGTTATCATTTTTACAGCTTCAGAGAGATAATTAGGTTCGTTGATAGGGGAAAAATTTTCTAAATTGCTATAAGCTGGGTGCTAGCTTTTCTATCTAGTGGCTTAGCAGCATGTCCTATTGTGTTCCTTTTAGGAGAAAAATTAACTACCAAGCCCAAACCTTAGCTCTACCTTTCTCATATGCTTTTTTTTTTACAGCTATATTCAATAAATATTAGCTATATGTTTAATAAAGAAACTAACAATTATTAAAAATATGCCCTTTGGAAGTTGGATAAATAGTACAGTTGGTAGGACACTTGCCTTGCATGCAGTCAACTTGGGTTTGATTCCTTGCACTCCATCTGGTCTCTCAAGCCCACCAGGAGTGATTCCTGAGTTCAGAGCCAGGGGTGAGGCCATGAGCACTGCCATATGTGGCCCAAAAACAAAACAAAAAGTTCTCAAAATGCTCAGGTTTCGGGGCTGGAGCGGTGGTGCAGCAGTAGGGCATTTGTACGTGGCTGATCTAGGACGGACCTCGGTTCTATCCCCGGCATCCCATATGGTCCTCCAAGTCAGGAGCAATTTCTGAACACATAGCCAGGAGTAACCCCTGAACATCACTGTGTGTGGCCCCCCAAACAAAAACAAAGAAACAAAAAGCTTAGGTTTCCTGTAAATGAGTCTGGGAACTTGAACATAATGACATATTCCATTAGGAGTTAAAATCAGTGTTTTGGTTTCTTTTTTTTTTGGTTTTTGGGTCACACCCGGCAGTGCTTAGGGGTTACTCCTGGCTCCATGCTCAGAAATTGCTCCTGGCAGGCACGGGGGACCATATGGGGCACCGGGATTCGAACCGATGACCTTTTGCATGAAAGGCAAATACCTTACCTCCACGCTATCTCCCGGGCCCCAGTGTTTTGGTTTCTTAAGAAGAAAACTGCCAGTTCCTCTTTTTATCCAGTCAGTTTGGTCTAGTTTCAGATTTGCAAGAAGGAGTGAAATAGAAAAGCATACCCTGGTTCTTGGGCACTGAAATGCTTAGGCTGGTACTTAGGGGTGTCAGTCTCTGATGCTAGAAATTGTCGTTTTTGAAGCTGTAATACCTGTGTGGGGCCCCTGGCTTCCTCTACTGAAGGTGCTGAGCTTTGAGGAGGGGTTATAGGCCAATTCCTGCTTATGCAAGTAATTTCCTGGCATCAACAGTTATTCCAAGTACTTAAGAAAGTAAGGAGATCGAGCTGTTAGTCATTCTGGAAAAGAGATCTCTTGTTTCTTAGTGACCAGACTGTGACCGCTGGCTGAGAATGTCACACCACCCATGGAAGCATTTCCTGAGGCATTGATTTAAAGCAGCACATGTTTAAATTTTATTTGTTTAATTTTTTTAATAGAGGCTACACCCATACTGGGGCTTGTATGGGAAGGGCTTGGGCCCAGGCCTGTAGTTTCTTTTTTTTTGTTTTTTTGGGTCACACCCGGCAGTGCTCAGGGGTTACTCCTGCCTCCATGCTCAGAAATTGCTCCTGGCAGGCACGGGGGACCATATGGGGCACTGGGATTCGAACCAATGACCTTTAGCATGAAAGGCAAACGCCTTACCTCCATGCTATCTCCCAGGCCCCATGTAGTTTCTAATATAGAAATGCAGTTTGGTAGACAGTCCAGTAGGGGTCACCAGGGTCACATCCTCTGGTGCTGGGAGTAAGGGAACTATGATTACTCCTGAAAGAAAGAACTCTGGTATTCGCACATGCAGGCCACAGGCTCTTCTGTCTGAACCCCCTTCCCAGCCCAATGCTTAATATTATATCTGGCTCCGCAGGCCAACTTTCAAAATAGTTCTACACATACTGTTGATTATAAAGTAATTGATTGCTAGTGTTAACGCTAAGACTATTAGTGCAATATTTAACATATCTGGGCACAGAGAGGGCCATTAACTTATTGATATGCAAATTATTTTAAAGGTGGATACATGTTATTAGCTAGGAAGTTTTGTTTTTCTGCTGAAATCACTTAAAGTTTTTATGACACAAATTCATTGTTTTTTTGTTTTGTTTTGGTTTGGTTTGGTTTTTGGGCCACATCCCGTGACGCTCAGAGCTTATTCCTAACTATGCACTCAGAAATTGCTCCTGGCTTGGGGGACCATATGAGATGCCTGGGGATCAAACCGTGGTCTGTCATAGGTTAGTGCGCTCAAGGCAGATGCCTTATGGCTAACACCACCACTCTGGCTCCACAAAGTCATTGTTATTGTAGAATTATATCTAAGTTTATCGTTTTAAAAACATTTGAAACATTTCAACAAAATTTGATTTCCTAGGGATCTGAACAAAATAGATGATTTGATGCAAGAGATTACAGAACAACAGGATATTGCCCAAGAAATCTCAGAGGCATTTTCTCAGCGGACTGGATTCGGTGATGAATTTGATGAGGTGAGTAAAACTCAATATAAAGCATGACGCTCTTTACTGGAAGGATGGAAGGATAGTGCAATGGGTAAGGTGCTTATTTTGCATGCAGCTGTCCTGGATTCCATCCCTGGGACCACATTTGGTCCCCAAGCACCAGAAATAAACCCTTAGATTTATTTCTAAGGGTCAGGAGAAGTCCTCACTATCAGCAGGTATGCTCAGCCCCTAAAATAAAAAATTTACATAGCACTCTTCACAATAGGAAATAAAGTGTCTGTAGCTCCAATTTAAAGGAAAGATTAATATATTTTGGCAAACAGTCCCCTAATTAAGTTTTCAGCTATTAAGGAAAAAAGCAGCATGTGATTATGTAAAGTTAGTGACTTTTAATGGTTGCAACCTAAATAACCTATTACAAGGAATTGAGTGTTCAAATATGTGGGCAAAACAAAGCAGGCGATGTCACTTTGCAAGGGGCAGACTGATTGTGCTTTGTCATTGTGAAATTAGAGGTTAGGCAGCCTCTATTTATTACTCAGTCTATGAAACACAATAAATGTGGAGTGGCATTTTTAATGCATACATTCCATTTCGACTCATCAGTCCCATAATACAGTGTGTAATTGTAATGGCGTTTGCACTGTGAATTTATATCGTACACACAAAATAGGCCTAGTATGGATTTTGAATCATTTCTATTACATAGGTAATATTGCATATAATCTGTCTTCCCATATCTCTGGTATTAAATTTGATAGCCTCCAATGTGTAAGATGGTCTTTTATAGCATTTGGGACAATGGGAATTGGGTGTCGACGTTTTTATGTGATTTAATCTTTAATTTTGACTTTTGGGTTAAATTTTTTTACCATTTGTTTTTGAGAAGCCAGTAAGTTAATAATGTAGTTTTAAAACATATTTAAAGGATTGTAGAAGACATAAATAGCAACTATGTAGACTATGTGGCAGACACCATATGTGGTCCATAAAGCTTGAAATATTGCTATCTCCTTACAGAAAATTTTTGTCACCTTCTGGCTAGACTAACAATCATCTGCTCAGTTCATTTATGATATGGCAGAGAGGGATCTGGGCTCAAGAGGATTTCTTACCAAACAGTGTGATCTCTTCATTTTAAAAATCCTTGGTATTCCCATTTATAAACTGAGAATCCATCGAGGCATGAGAGATAGTAAAGGGGTTAAAACTCTTGCCTTGTATGTAAGAACTACATACCAGGAGCACTCCCTGCTGTGACCCCAAAACTGAGAAAGAACGAGACAAGGGGAGGTAGAGGGGAAGGAGAGGAGGGAGCGAAGAAAGATAGGAAAGGGGAGAGAGAAAGAGAGGAGAGGAAGACAAATAAAAAGAGAAGAGGGGAGACGTTGGGTGGAAAATAGATAAGTACCTGGATTATGATTATCTATAAGGTATTTTAAATTCTAAAATTCCTCAATAAATGATCAAGTAAATATCTATTTCTTCTAAGTAGACTTCCAAAGATTTTTAATTCAACAGAAGCGAAGAAAAGATGCAGTGACAAAATGACAAGCGAAGTGTACATTTCCTAGATACGGTGGTGGTTATATATTCAGCCAGCGCAAATTGGATAACTGTTTACTCAAGTATTATAAGATTAACTACAACAAATTTGCACAACCCCAAATATTCATTTTTTAATCATTGCTCAGTGTTGCAAAAATACTTAAGTCTTAAAATAAATATTCCATTTCACTGGGTTCTCACATATCAATTGGGTAGCAGATGTTCTTGTTATTGTGTTTGGGGAAAGCCACTTCTTGAAACGTTAACTCTGTAATTCTTCCTTTTTTTCTGTGTTCAGGATGAGTTGATGGCAGAACTTGAGGAACTGGAGCAGGAGGAATTAAATAAGAAGATGACAAATATTCGACTTCCAAAGGTGCCTTCCTCCTCCCTCCCAGCACAGCCAGCTAGAACACCGACCATGGCCTCTGCACACCAGCCCCGAGCAGGTCTGTTCTCCACTAACACTGTGTTCAACTGTCTGAATTGAAAGCCAGTCCTGTCCAATCCTTGTTTGCACATATTTTTTATTCCATAAATGTACTTCTCTTCATACATAATTCATGCCAGTTTCTTGTGCCGAAAGTGTGAATGCCACCAAGTAATAATGTTTTGGTTTTGGTTTGTGGACCATATCCAGCAATATTCAGGGACTTGAAGTTGTGACTGCTGATATGGGAAAGAATCATGTGGTACTGGGGATCCACACCTCCACCTTCTACTTGCAAGCTCCAGACCATTGTGCCCTTTTATCTATCTATCTATCTATCTATCTATCTATCTATCTATCTATCTATCTATCTATCTATCTATCTATCTATCTATCTATCATCTATCTAATCGTATCATTTTTCTGTCTATCTGTTCATTCATCTATCCATCCATTCGTCCATCTGTCCATCCATCCACTTATCCATCCCTCCATCCACTTATCCATCCATCCATCCACTTATCCATCCATCCACTTATCCATCCATCCATTTATCCATCCATCCATCCATCTTATGATCTATTTATGTATTTATACTTTTGGGGCCTCATCCAGTAATGCTCAGGCATTACTCCTGACTCTGCACTCAGAAATTACCCCTGACAGACTGAGGGACCTTATGGGATGTTGGGGATCAAATCTAGGTTGGCCATGCTCAAGGGCTGTCGCACCAGCCTTGTCAGAGTGCTTACTTTTACCCATTTTTCTCTTTCAGCCTCTTCCCGGAGGAGGGCAGAAGATGACGACGATGATATCAAACATTTGGCAGCTTGGGCTACTTAAAAACAAGAATTCTTTCATCTATGTGTATGAACTGAACAGA
The DNA here is from genome assembly GCA_004027635.1 of Crocidura indochinensis. NCBI lineage: Eukaryota > Metazoa > Chordata > Mammalia > Eulipotyphla > Soricidae > Crocidura > Crocidura indochinensis. The sequence continues at coordinate 4,092 of PVKC010048377.1, read as the reverse complement.
GGACATAACAAATGTGTTCTCCTAGTTCAGAATGTGACAAAAATCCTGTTTTCTATGTGTTGCTGGATAAATAATTGTCTTCTAAATGTCATAAGTCAAAGTTTAAAAAGGAGCTGCAGGCAGACAGAATTGGGCAGCCTCCTCTGGCCTCTTTCCTCCCTGAGTGCCATTCTATCATGGTCTCTACCATATTTCTGCTTCTGACACATAGTTGGTGCTTGCTCTACATTTGTTGAAAGGAAACTGAATCAACACAGACAACATACGATTGGGGATGGTGCCTTGCACTGCCTGATCCAGGTTCCATTCCCGGCGTCATATATGATACTCAAAGAAGCTACAAGAGTGACTCCTGAGTGCAAATCCAGAAATCGCCCCAGAGCATCGCCACAGTGGGGCCCAAAAGCAAAAATTGAAAAAAGAAAGAGAAAGTAAGAGTTTAGAAGCTATTTTGGACAGCTATGCTTATGCTCTGTCAGAAACCACATTCTTTTTTGTAATCTTGGCTGTGGAGCCATGTTAGTTCAGGTGGCTTCTACTGTCTCTTTTGGGAGTGACTTCATATAGAGAAGGTCCTGTGTGTGTCTGTACATAAATAGTTTCATTTGCCTTTTGCCATTTAAAACATTAAAGGAGCTTACTTGACATTTATTATGCCAATTAAGCTCAAAATGGGACAATGGCTGCATTTCCCCAAATATCTGAAGCACTAACTGCCGAGTGGGAATCCCTTGAGTCTAATTGATCCACTTAGGGAGCCACATTAACAGTCCCAGACCATTATGGTGCCATTATGGCTGCAGTGCACTAAATGTGCGAATGTTCATTCTTTCTCATTGTGTTCTTTTTGTAATATTTATTTACACTTTCTGGTGTAGTCTTTGTAAATACTTAAAATTATAGGCAATTAGAAGTATAGAATGAATAAAATTTTGGCCACTGTTCTTTGTAAAAGAAAGTCAGTTTCAGTTAATTTATTGTCTTGAATCATCAAATGTCATGAGCCATCAAATGACAAATATCATTAGAAGTGGGACCGGAGAGAGAGTGTAGGGTGAAGGCACTTGCCTTGCATGCAATTGAGTCTAGTTCTATTCCTGGGATTGCATATGATTCCTGACCCTGCCAGGAATAATTTTTTTTTTTTTTGGTTTTTGGGTCTCATCCGACAGTGCTCAGGGGTTACTCCTGGCTCCATGCTCAGAAATTGCTCCTGGCAGGCACGGGGGACCATATGGGGCACCGGGATTTGAATCGATGACCTTTTGCATGAAAGGCAAACGCCTTACCTCCATGCTATCTCCCGGGCCCCTGCCAGGAGTAATTTTTGAGCACAAAGTCAGGAGTAATCCCTGAGCATTGATGGATGTGTTACCAAAACCAATATGGATATGTTATATATAACATTATGTTATTATAATATTATCATTATATAAAATGTTCTAGTATTTTTTACATTGACTTAGTAATTTTCTAGAAGAGAGAATGCATTATATCTAGAATTCCTGCATTCCAGCCTCCTGCTCCTTTCTTTATACAGGAAGTACCTACATTTGAAGCACTTATTTCTTCACTGAGAAGTCTATGGGCTCGACTCAGTGATCTCTAAATCTTACCTTGTGGCTCAATCCTGCATAGGCTAATTTTTTTGGTTGTCTCTCCACCCTCTACAACATAAATAATCAATTGTTTTTATGCAAGGATGGCACTATATGTATATTTATTTTTCATTAATTTTTTATTTTTTATACATTTTTGAGTCACCATGAGATACACAGTCATAGAGTTGTTTAATGATCACTCTGGACAAGATCTGGGTGTTATAAGGAGGTAAAATGATATACTTGATGTCCCATTAGTACCAATATTAGTTCTCAGCCTTATGATGGCCATGAAGATGCAAACCATATTTGTATCAATCCAATATTATATCCGCAGTATTCACAGACACTTGGCATTCAATGACAGTTGTGAAATCAACAGCGTTTTTTATTTTAATTTTAAAACATTTGTTTTTAAACCTATAATCAAATAATAAGACTTGACTGAAGTCTCGATTTCTGTTCTGAAGCAGCTAGAAAACCTGACCAATTATGAAATAGTTTCTGTAGCAACTGGATTCTGGAAAGAATCCGGTGGCCACTTCACTGTTCTGAGGCAAAGGAATGGAATCTTTTGGTCTTTTTAGTTTGTTTGTTTTTTTTTGAGGGGCCACACCCAGCAACCCTCTCTCAGTATTCAGGCATCTTTTCTGGCAGTACTTAAGATACCATATGGGATGCCGGAGATGGAGCCTGGGATGTCCACATACAAAGCATTAGCCCTATCCGCTGTGCAACCTTTCCAGTTCCTCTAAGCAAGTTTTGTTCATAAAATACTATTCTTTTTTACACACAAATGTTCACACCCATATATCAGTTGCACTTTTCCCTTATTTTGGGTAATAAGACTAGCATTTAAGGTAACTTGAGACCAGCTTTGATTTATAAGAAGTTGTTCCCAGAGTCAAAGGAAATGCTTAAAATGTAAATCAGTGTTAAATTGTCAATCTGAGACTCAAGAAACTCTCTTTTCCAAGAAGCCAATTGTAGGGTAAAATAAGCGACTCCCACATGGAACAAACTATTATTTGATCCTAAGTGAAGTTTCAGAGCTAGAGTATTATATTGGCTAAGTTTGGGTCATTTGAATACTTCCGAGGTCAACCACAGACACTGAGAAGCAGGAAGGAAAGTTGTGTAGCGTAATCAACCTGCTTTCACCCGGAAAAGGGAATGAATGGAAACCATCTAATACCTAATAATACATAAAAACATCACCTCAAACAGTGTTCATTCAGCTATTGTCCACTTCATTCCACACTACAACGTTTCCTTATCCTTGGTACACACACCCAGATACTGTTTCACAGAATAGAAATTGAAGTTGGAAATAATTTATATCCCACAATGGTGTGTCTCTTACTAAAATAAATTGGATAATGTGTCAAAGTTAGTAATTGGAGTAAGAAGAAGAAGAAAGGAAGCTGAGACTAATAAGGATATCTGGGACCATTACATTTACAGCCCCAGGAAACATATGGGTGAAATGTTAGTCGCTTTCTTTCATCTCCTGACTTCCTTCTCCCGTCTCCTTAATTTAAGACAGATATTAGTGTTTCTGCTGGAGAAAGCATTTCTTAAAATGGCAAAAAAAATCCTCCTCCCACTTCAAATTCGCTAGGCCTCATTTGTTCTTTAGATTACTGGAAGTCTTATGCACTATATACATTTGAGTTATTTTTCTGAAGAAAAGGATTTAGTATACATCAAAGGAATACAGACAGAGAGCTGTCATTTACAAGCTCTAAAGACAGAGCAAGTAGGCAAGGCCTCTGGTTATGAATGAGTTCCCCAAATTTCTAGTATTCACAGGTTATGGGGAGTTACACATACATCATTATTTATGCTATCAAGAGAATTGAGTGTTCCCTTTCAGCTTCCCCCACCCAAAAAATAACAGCTCTCCAATTTAGACTTCTCCATGGAGCACTCTATTTATGAGACTGCAGCAGTGTGTTTAATTATTTTTATCATATGTAATATAGCTATATATACATAAATGTGTGTTTAGGTTATATGTGCTGATGTATAGGTTACAGAGGCTACATAGTGATATATTGCCTTTTATACTTTTCTTAAAAAGATTTTTATATTTCTTCATCTCAGCTCTTGATATCCTTTGTCTTTGAAACATGAATGTTTCACACATCTTTAGTGATTTAGTCTTTTGGTCTCTCCTCTTTTTATATTTTCAACTTTATATTTTAAGTTCTAGCCTCAACTGTCATGTTTAAGAACAACCTGGAGTGCATACATACATTTATTCATTCAGTCAATACAGTCAATAAGAACTAAATATTTATCGTGCCCTAGTATTTGAGTTAGTATAGAAAGTAAGACATCGGGGCCCGGGAGATAGCATGTAGGTAAGGCGTTTGCCTTTCATGCAAAAGGTCATCAGTTCAAACCCTGGTGCCCCATATGGTCCCCCGTGCCTGCCAGGGGCAATTTCTGAGCATGGAGCCAGGAGTAACCCCTGAGCACTGCCGGG
>PVKC010048376.1:0-10910 GCA_004027635.1 Crocidura indochinensis | reverse complement strand
ATCTCAAGGACCCCAAAGTCAGGATTAAGATTAAATCATTCTAGCCCAAGATATGGGGGAGTAAATTGTGTATCATACTAATCTCCAACTTGCAGATGGCCCTGCTAACTCTTACCTTCTTCACCTCACAAGAACACATACCGGCCCCAAGTAAGAGCCCTGATCAGGTCAGACCCATTCCAACCTGGACCCTTCTCTCTCTGAACTTTCAGACCCCCATCCTTCACATAACAGCTAATGGTAGCATCCATTTTTCTAGAACTTAGAAAAAATAAGTGAACCTTGGTCAAATCAGAGATAATAACAGAGTTTCCTATAAAAGGAAAGGACTTGCTATCTGTGGAAATACAACCTGGTTTGAAGATGACCACTTATTTTTACTGTCTTGAGATATCAAGGGATCTCTATAAAAAATCTCACTTGTTAAATAAAATAGAAATTAAAACAGTAAGATTTTGAAGAAATGTTTATATGTTCTTCAAGAACCTGTAGGGATAATGGACTGTATCCTTAATTGACTTAAGTTAATCAGTAAAACCAAACTATGTCATATCCTTAACTTTAAAAATAAGCTCATTTAAAAATTATTTTTAAAAGTGTACATGTAGGGGGTCAGAGAGATAGCATGGAGGAGAGCATTTGTCTTGCATGCAGAAGGATGGTGGTTCAAATCCCGGCATCCCTTATGGTCCCCTGAGCCTGCCAGGATTGATTTCTGAGCATAAAGCCAGGAGTAACCCCAGAGCACTGCCAGGTGTGACCCAAAAACCAAAAAATAAAATTTATATATAGAATTCATAGTTTATTATAGAGAATATCTAAATACAATTGATGGAAAGATAGGATCCCATTAATACCTCGGTTTGTGTTTATCTGATACACATACAGATACATTTTTAAAAACAAACACAAAGCTAAAACTATATCAAACATACTGCCTTTCTGCTTCCCTTTCCACTTCAATCGACACTATTTTCTTGTTCCATGGTCCAGGTCTCTGAGAGGCAAGTATGAAAGTTTCTGATTGGAGACAGGGGGGTTTTAAAAGGCTGTCTAGCTTCCTAGTTCTCAAGACTGTAAATGAAGGGTCTTATGATAGCTGTCAAGAGCCATTAGTGTAACAAGATATCACTCCAAAATCAGAGAGCAAATCCTTTTGTCTATTTAGAGTTTGATCCCTTTGTATATTTGGGGCCTCATTAAAGAAGAGGTCTGTGATAGTGTTGCTTGTTTTCTACATATAGAAAACTCAGAAAATCGCTTAAATTAAAACACAACTCTCCTTCCCTCTTCGTCATTTAAGGAACATTTTTAAAAAGTGTTAAAACTAATGTACTAACAAACTGGAGTATAGTAATAATATTTTAGATAGACAAAAATGTACCCCAGTAAAGAAATAAAGACATAGCTACAGATGATTATGACAAGGGAAAAGAGGAAAGAATGCTACTTCTGGTCTGAATCAACCCGATGTTATCTCATTTTTAAAGTTAAGCTGTTTTGAATTTTAAAATTGTCCTAACAGAGAATCAGCAGAATTATTATGTTATTCTAAGCATGTTCTTTTATGACAACAGCATGGGCCTTTAAATCATTTTTGTATCTTTTATTTTGAAAGTTTCTCACATATTTGAAGTCTTGCCTAGTGGCCAAACTTGAGTGTTTCTGCAGCTCTGTGGAAACACAAGCTCACCTCCTGCTCCTGGCACCCCACTCCCTCCAGCTTTAATTAATACCGTACAATAAAATTCCTACTCTGAAGCCAAACCACCATCGGCTGTAATCTTGTCAGCTCTCATAAGCCAAACAGAAACACACACTTTTTCTTGTTGGTGTTCAATCGCCTGCATCTGCTCTTTAATTTCCAGAGCAACCTCATCTTGCTGTTCTGTGTATCCTTTCCTCCCTTCTGTTTATTTATTTGCTTTTCATATTTTTTCCAAAGAAAACTATAGGCAACAAGTGGTACACATCCAATAGTGAAGATTCTAATGGCAGATGTCATGGTTCATGATGACGGAGACATTCTTTCCAAATTGCAGTATACACAGAATAAAGAATTCAAGAAATTAACCTGAGCATGGCTTTACCTTTATCTAGAGCAACTGTTGAGGCCTGAACACACAGAAGTGATTGAGTTGTCTCAAAGGGCATAACTTGAATTTTAATATCATCCTTACTCATAAAGAATGCATAAAATCGCATCATGAATTGCCGTGCTTGTGTAACAGCCACTGTTTTAAGTACTAAATCGAGTATTCTTGAGGCAAGTGCCTATACTTGTGAGCCACATCTGTACCCATCTCACTTTAAAACAAATCTACAAAAAACACTTTAGAACTTTGTAGCATTAGTAGAAGTGAGACTCAAGTGTACATTCAAATCATTCTCATGTCCATAGCCATTACCCAAATCCTCAAACTCAAGTCCTGCTGGCAGGAAACTTTGATTTCACTCACACAATCAGAATCTCCTCGTCCAAGAACAGAGAGCCACAAGTCTACATGTTCTTTATATCATTAATGTTTTAAGAGTATTTGTTCCAAAGTATTTTGTAAACAAATTTGATACTTATAGTTAGGGGTTGGGTTTTAGTCTTTTTATTACTAAATACCAGTAATATATACTGTGATAAGATAATGGAAAGAAAGGGTATTTATCTCAAGCTTGTAGAAGTAAGATTGTTGTTGAAACTTTAACTCCAAATTCTCTGGCTTACATGTGAATGGAATTTCCAAGCTAATGCAGCACTGAATTCGCTTTTGGGATTTTGATTTGCCTTTTAAGAAAAGCTGGTGTTTGACTACATGTTCAAACACGGCATGTATTCTTATGAGCGATGTGAGATTCAAATAAACACAACGAGTGCGTTCATTTTGATGACCTCCCCATCACACATTCAAATAAACACAAATGTTCTCAAATGTAGAAAAGCAGCTGTGTTTATGTCAACGTGCAAAGCACCAGATATATACATTCAGATTCACTCATCTATCTGGAGCCATGTACCTCCACTCGTCGTTAAAAATTTAGTGGAAAATCATGCATGGGGTATGTGTAATGTGCAATTTTCAACTATACACACATCTCTAAACAAATTTTCTTCAAGCATGTTACTGACATTTGTTCTAATTGAAGATGAAGCCTGCAGAAACTTTGAAGTTTTTGAAACTGAAACAAAGCAAAATTTCAGTTGCTACCAGAGGGCACTAGCTTGTCTAAGTTGCTCTGGTGACTGGGCAAAGTCACCTTCCCTGATGGTCACCGCTGCCTTTTTCTTTTACCTTCTCATCATTGCCTTTTCTTTTCTTTTCCCACTATTCACTATTTCCTTCCATTCCCTTCTCTTTTTTCTATTCACCTTTCCTCCTCAGACTCCTCGCCTCTCTCTCTTCTTCCACCTGCCCTCTGCCTGTCTGCCTTCTTCAGGTTCTTCAGGTGGAAGAGTTATTTTCTTCTTCCTCTCCCCTTTCTTCTTTCTTGTCCTTTTCTTCCTTCCTAGCAAAGCCACGAATAACGCCAGCTCCAGAATTAGACTTGTTTCCCTTGTTTGCTTTACATATCACAAATCTTTCCTTCAGAATCTCAGCTGGAACAGCTCAGGCATTAATACTGGTTAAGCACTACTTGCTGCAGAAGAACCAACTTTGGCTTTGTATGCCAGACTAAAACAACATTTCCATCTTGAGTTTCTCCACATAGAAGTGGCTCCTAAGCACTACTAAGCTGAGCACAGAACGGGTTGAGCATCATGGGAATGTGTCTTACATCCACAAAGCATTAAAGGCGGCCCCACCCACAAAGTAGATTTGCATTAAAGGCAAATGCCCTACCTCCATGTCATCTCTCCAGCCCCATTACTACTGTTTTCTTTTCTCTTTTTTGTTTTTGTTTTTGTTTTTGGGCCACACCTGGTGACGCTCAGGAGTTACTCCTGGTTATGAGCTCAGAAGTCGCTCCTGGCTTGGGGGACCATATGGGAAACTGGGGAATCGAACCGCGGTCCGTCCTAGGCTAGCGTAGGCAAGGCAGGCACCTTACCTCAGCGCCACCGCCTGACCCCTACTACTGTTTTCTTTCATACTGGGGAAAGATAATGAAGTTAGCTTCTCGGGGCTGGGAACCCAGAAGGTGGTTGTGATATGGGCACACCAGTTCTAGTCCTCACAACCTTAGAGAAATTGGGAACACAAATTTTATAAATAATAGACCTTAGTAAGGGAAGCACCATACCTGGTGGTACTCAGGATTTACTCCTGGATCTGATCTCAGGAATCATTTCTGACAGACTCAGGAGACCACATGGAATGCTGAGGTTCAACCTGTGTTGGCTATATGCAAAGCAAGAACCTTACCAGATCTGGCCCTGATTTTTTTTTTTTTTTTTTTTGGTTTTTGAGGTCACACCCATTTGATGCTCAGGGATTACTCCTGGCTAAGCACTCAGAAATCGCCCCTGACTTGGGGGGACCATATGGGACACCGGGGGATCGAACCGTGCTCCTTCCTCGGCTGGCACTTGCAAGGAAGGCACCTTACCTCTAGCGCCACCTCACCAGCCTTGGCCCTGATTTTTAAATGTTATCCAAAATATTCCAAAGTTTCAGAAACTCTGCCAGTCAACTAAATCTAGTAGTTGGATTAAGCTCCCAACCAACTTCTACAGTGCTCATCAGAGTAGATAGTACTGCCCTGGTAAGTGTTAGCGGAGAGGGGGTGAAATAGGTGCAACTGGGGGTTGATTTCTGTGTATTTATAGAAAATATATGTCCAGGTGTCCTTTGGTAATTTCTCTTTAGAAAAGGGAGAGTAGACCAAATAAGTTTGGGGACATCTGGAAGGATATTTTCTGTCTCTTGTTTTCCAAAGTTAGAAAATATGATTAATAATGAATTTGAGGAGAACAAAAGATTTGGAGGCAGAAATCTCATTCATGAGTGAATTCAATCAATTCCTATGAAATGACCTTGATCAAGTCACTTGTATTCAGTTTCCTCACCTGCAAAACAGAGATAATTGCTGCCTTATGAGAGTCATTATGAGAATCACGCAATCCTCGAAGCTCTGATGTAATATGCAGATTGAAAGCATGTTGTAAACTCTAAGCATAATTAGAAACTATTGTTGCTATTATCACTCCTTTATAACTGAGCATGAGGCATCTCATAGAAAGCAGGCTTGTAGTCTCCATGCACAGTGGTGTGGCCCCTACTATACAGAGAAAGCCTCAAAACTCAGAAAACTTAAAGAAATTCTTGAAGGGTACAAAACCAGGAAAAAAGGAAAAATGAAGTCCAGACTAATCTATTTGACTCCAAAGCTTGTTGTTGCCCCTTTGCTCTCTGCCATTGACAGCATATATTAGATTAGACTTTATAGTAATCCAGGTCTACCAATATAGCGAGGGCCAGTTCAGAAAACTTGTCAAAATGACAGTTTCTGTTTCTGCTAGAATGGGTTTCAAGTGGATAAAGATTCATGGGGAAGGGAAGGCAAGCATGTTTCATGGAGTTTAGGCAAGGTCAGAGCCTCACAACCCACTCACAGTTCACTCCCAATGCAGTGCTTGAAGATACAAAAAGGAGAGTCCTAGTATGAGAGCACTCCATCTCTCCTTCCTCTAACACATAAGCCACTGTGGGTTTCAGTTCTGCTCTTATCTCTACTGTGTGTGGAGTTGAGCTGTAGGTCTACTGGGCTGGGACCATGTTGGGAAGAAAGATTAGTTGAGTCCCTTGGTGGAATGATGCTTAGTAGTAAAGAAAAATCACATTCACACCTACCAGTTTCCTCAGTCTGAGAAGAATATGGGAGCCTGCTTCTGCATTATCTCTTTGTGTTCATCCTCTGTTGGTTCAGAATTCAGGCAAGGAAGAAGGATGCTATCCTGTGGTCCTCTTATACCCCAACATAAACCTGAGAGGATGGAAAAGGGGAAAGAGTTCACTCTCTTGATCTTTGCTTATCTCCTGACAGACCACTTTCTAGGCCACCATTAAACAAATGGACATACTTTGAGAAACCTGAAGACTGAAAAAGATCAATTTCTTGAAGATTGGTCAAGCTTAGTACTCTGTTAAAGAAAAAACAACTGGGGAAAAATAGATTTAGCCTTTTGTAAAAGTCCTTAGGTTGGTGGTGAAGGAATGGAGTTCCCCTTTGCACTCTGGGGTTCTTTATATGAGGTTTAGTGAATTGTGTAGGAGAGATAGTTCTTTTACAAGTCATTTCTAATAAAGCTCAATTTAATTCGCTTCCTATCACTAAAGAGGAAAGAAAGGCAACATTGCGGGTGTAACAAATATCTAGTCCTATGGAATTATAGGATGAATACTTTCCCCAGCAGATTCAACAGTTGTAACGATAACAATAATCAATACAAATTAGGGACATGCTTCTATTTTAATGCACTTAGTAACCAGATCTCTTGTCCTCAAATAAGTCTAAAAGAGAATTGTGTTCTCCTAACTGATTCAAGTGCTATGGTGGAGGAGGAGTATATGTGTGTGGGCATTTGTGTGTGTGTGTGTGTGTGTGTGTGTGTGTGTGTGTGTGTGTGTGTGTGTGTGCCTTCCCTTTTCTCTGAGGGATTCTATAGCTTCCTTCATTCTTCGCTTCTCTCATATTACAGAAAGAAGGTAATTTTTCCTGGCCATTTACTAAAGCTCATTAAAGACTGGAGAGAACAAACAATGCTACTCCTCAGAGACTACCATTCAAAGTCACTCTACAATTCTCTGTTCTAATACTTGAGACAAATTAATTATTCCTTAGTGAAAAGTGTATAATTCCTATTCTTCATTTTTGGGGGGTGGGGAATAATAATAGGAAGTTTATATCTGAGTGAAAAGCTGTCTGTGCTAAAGGGAAATGAGAAAAAATGTGTGTTCTGAGAGGGTAAAAGCAATTATTCTAATAATAATTCTAAGAATATTAATGTCTTTTTAAAGTAGATTGCCTTCAAATAAACACAGAGGTGGAAGCAATGGGAGGCTGGTTTATTTATTAATCATTTCAAATGTGCATTCTTCTAAATGAACAACTGCACGATCAACTTTGCCGGCACATATTAAATTTAGTTAAACAGCAACTTGCAAATGTCTCAAAACTTTTGTAACCAGAGACTAATTTGTTTAACACGTTTAAAATGTTATACTGATGTAAAGCCCCACATATTAAACTTCAAAGGGAGAAAGCTCTAGAGAGTTTCTCATTTTAAAGACTACATGCTGGAAATGAGATGGAGACAAGTCTCATTCTCTATTCTCCTGTTTTGTTTTTAAATACAAGGCCGTCTCAGAACCCTGGTCCTCATCCTCAGCACCGTTTCAGTCATCTGCAGAACAGCAAGTATCTAACTGTGGGGACTGGAAGGCTATGGTTAAGAAAGGCCCAGTGTTTCCCTTTCATCTCTATTAATTAATCCTGGCTCCGTTTGCCCAGAGTACGTTGCTGTTGACATCACCTTTTCCTTACACTTTAAAGAGTCCCGAGAGAGATCGACTGCAGAACAAAACTGGACAAAGAGTACATTTGGTAACCATTTTATTTCTCAATTACCAACCTAAACGTATGGAAAAGATTTGCATGCTATCCGATTTACACAACAATTATGCTTCAAAAGTTTAGAAATAAATAACTTTTTTCTTGGACTCATTAGTTCCGTCTACCAATTGTAATTGGTGTCAACTAACGAGTTTGCTCCATGGCTCGCCTTTAATTACTGATAAAAGCTAAATTGCAACTCTAGCCAATCAGAAGCTAGTTTATTCATGAGAGTATAGTATTCTTTTAAAAGCTCTATTTGTCCTAATAAGTGGTTTTGTGTTTGTCTGAAACCTTCTATAAGCCCCTTAACATAAGCAAAAGACTCTTAATAACTATATACAGTCAAGGAATATCATTACGTTCCTTATTCAAAAGATGAAACAAAAGCAAGGTTTTACAAAGTTCAAATGTATACATCACAAACTTACTGGACCCTGAAATCTCATCCATCTGATGTGAAATAGATATTACTACCCCTGAGGCTGCTATTAAGAATTTGTTTCCTTGTAGACTGCTTCTTCAAAGTATCCACACCCTCCCATATGCACAGGCAGTAAGAAACAGAAGAAACTCAACAGAGTCAGGAGACAGCTAAATCCTAACATATAAACCTGACATTTGGCTCAGGTCAAAAATGCCCATTCAAATGAATAGACCTTCTGGAAACAGGAGTGTTAAGACAGGGTATGCAATGGCACCATGGTGCCAGGGTAACTTTGCAACCACAAACACCGGCCCAGAATGTTGTAGTTGCTTCTGGGAACAAATGAAACTCATTTTCAAACAAATCTCTTTGGGATAGTTGGAAATTATGACAATTGATTCCACTCTGTAATAATTAGGGTGCGTTAGCTTGGATGGCGTGAAAGTGCAGTTAGAAGAGGACCCAAACAAGGGTATATATTTTCCCATGAGTTAAAGATCAGAAGTTTCCCAATTGCTTGTTCCCCACATTGTCCACCTCACAGGCCTTTAGGATCTTTCTATTCTCTTTGTCTCAGTGATTTCCATCCTGGTTACAAGATGCCTGAGATGGGTTAACCAATTTACAATCTCATAACAACATAGACATCAAAAGACACTCGAACTATTTATTTATTTTTTTACTTTGTTTTTTATTTTGTTTGTTTTGAGGCCACATACTGTGATGCTTAGAACTTTCTTCTGACTTGGCTTCTGGGATCATTCCTTGTGAGTTTGGTTTATCTCAGTGCGATACTACGGGTTGAACCTGGTTTGGCTGAGTGCAAGTGCCCTACCTGCTGTACTATCTCTCTGCCCTAACATGCTGCTACTTCTGCTACCCCTATTCAAATCCAGCGCAGGGGAATCTTTCCTTAGGCATACTCACCTTTAAATGTATATATAAATAAGTATATTTAAATAAATAAGCACTAAATAAACTAAGGCACGTGCCTCACTTGCGGCACACCCTCTCCAACATTTAGCACCTCTTATATTCTGCTAAGTAAAGGGGAGAGGGGATTTCTTCTGTAACCCCAAACAAGAAAAGGAAATTTTTGTCCTAACCTTACTCATATCTTACTGGCTATTCCCATATTTAAATCAATCACTGGCAATGACTGCCTCAAGCATAGACCAACCCTGATTCATCTTTGCAAACTGACAAGTCCTGATGCAGGATAAGTGGCATTTGGACATTTGAACCAAACCTTAAATTTCACTAGAGGGGAGTAAGGAAATGGGTGTGAAGTAAAAGTGCCTTTATGTATGCTAAATCACTAAATAATAAAATCACAGTCACCATTTTCAGTGACTTTTAGTCAAAAGTGAGAGACAAAAGTAAGCCTGAAGCCAGAAGCAAAGTTGAGTGTGAAGCGTCTTTTGTGTCTCTCAGACTTGTTCTCCTGATAAATCAACCTTCAAAACAGGGAACATTTTCTGACATTAAAAATGTAGACAGCCTGTTCATGAGGTTGGGGCTACATGCTGGTGACTCTGCCACCTGGGAACCACAGTCACTGCCATTAATTTGCCAAGTGACTTGTACTGTGTCTTAGACCAAAGCTCACTTCACTAAACTCCCTGTGAAATGTGTGGATTGGGCCAGAGGCTCCCTAATAGCTCTTCTTACTCAAACTTGCTTCTCATTTGTCTCTTTACTCCCCAGCTGATAGCATTGACATGTTGTTATTCACATCCTGTCTTCAGATGTTTCTTAAACATTAAGTTTCTCCTCAGACTAGATTATAAGGGCCCCAAATGCAAGATACCTCTGTATGCTTTTCAGCTTCGTATGTCCATTGAGCTGTCACTTACTGAGAACCTGTTTAGCACTGCGTACAGTGTGAGATATTGTTTCACACCTAGCAGGCACTCCATCATTATTTTTCTATTAGTTTTGCTTGTGCAGCTTTGGGTATCTTCAGATTTTTGTATATTTGTGTCCAAATTAGAACCCAAGACTTTACACATTGGAGGTATGTGCTGTATATCTGAGCCACTTCCTTAGCCCCTTCACATTTTCTGAAAAAGGGTATAATAGCCATGCCTAGTGTAGAGGTACTCTATGTCAAATTTATCATTATTCAAAGACAATGCCTGACCCCACATGACTCACACTTTCTATAAAGAAGGGATTATTTCTCAGCTTTATTCACCATTTATTCATTTAAAGAGCAGTATCATATATGGCACCAAGGGAGAGGAAGTAAGAGAGGTTAGTTCCCATAATCTACATTGGTCTCACAGACAAATGGCAAGTTAGAGGGCTGTTTTTTTAATCCTGTCAACTTCTTCAAAAGAATGAAGAAGTAGAAGCTAAGTAAACTAGATTTTTAAGGTTCACACAGAGAATTCTGCAGAATATTTTTAAATCCAATATAATTTTATTCTAAACTTGCCCAATAATAACTTTCTACTTTTACACATGTGACCAAACTGTGTTTATACTTCCAAGGTTGACAAGCATGTGGTTCTAGTATTTTAAATAAAAAAAATCTATGTGATTGTTTTCTTTTTCACTTGGCAGCATCTTTATTTAGTTTTAGAAATCTCTGGCATTTGAACTTCTTGAAGATGGGAGTGATTATTTTGCAATTAAAGTTATACAAATGCCTGACAATTAGTTCATCCCAGGATTGATGGCAATAGCAAGAAGAGTACCAGAATAGTTTGCTCCATGAGCCAAATGCTGTACCAGCTCTGTGATGAAATCTGGGATTTTTTTAAATGTAAAAACAAAAACTATAATGACAGACACTGTTTACTGCTCAATCAAAACCATTCCCCTACCCCCCACTTCTCTGATAATCAATTCCTGATTTTTTTTAAGCCAATAATTTAGTGATTCCAGGGAAGGTGTTTCTTTCCTTTAGAGAGTCAATCTTAATTGGTCTAAT
>PVKC010048375.1:0-10907 GCA_004027635.1 Crocidura indochinensis | reverse complement strand
TCTGTAGTGCCAACTCATTTTTACTTTCCACGGTGTCTCAGTTTCTGGTATCATGTTCCTGTGTTCAAGATCCTGGAAACTGCATATCCTATATTGCGGTTAGGATGGTGCAGAGCGTCCTTTCAGTTCACCTTACAATTACAGGGCATTGCAGAACGCCCTGTCCAGTATGCAGGTCGTTGATGTTCTTAAGTCTTCTAAGCGTTAAGGGAAGTCTCTTGTGAGTAGATCGATGTCAAAGCAGCGGTAGGGTCTTCCCTGATAGAAATTCGCTTCAAAGTGTTGTTGTAAGGAAACTTGGATGTTTCCTAGATAGCTTCCCAGGTTCAGGGGTGAATGTAGAATGCCCAATTTATGGAGGCCTGTGTGAAGTTCTTTCATGGCTCAAGTGCTGCAGACAGTATTTCCAAGAATTCAAAGGACTGTGGCTGGTACTGAGACTTTTGTGATGAGTATTTTGGCTGCCATCACCAGAAAAAATATTCACGTATCTGGAGTTGTGGTTAAATGGTGAAGCTGGGCCACTGACAAAGAAGTAGTTGTGGGTGGTAAAAATTTCTATTGAATCTGCACTTTGTTCTGTCTACTCCTTAAATCCAAAGTTAAGAATGACACAAAAATCTATTATTAGGAAAGATATTGTTATTTTCTTAATAGCTTGTTCTTACAGAGTTCAGTAGGCAGTTAACAAGCATTAGGTAAATTAAATAGTTGACAATAGCTTAAAACAAAGCACATATTCCAAAAAATAACCAGATGCCTAATGTACATTCTTTAAAAAAAAAAAGGTTTTTGAAATGAGTTTGCTTTATCACCAATCTAGATTATGAGGTTATTGGTCACAGAGATTCAGACAATGTTGCTTCCTTTTTCACACAATACTTTATAGGCCTTTTAATTATTCTGAAATAGGATTATATGACTTGAGGTTAAAAGTAAGAATCATTTTCAAGCCTCAAAGACATTGAAAAATCTTGATAGTAACATTCAATTTTTATATAAATTGATAACACCAAAGACTTTTATATATTGCTGACATTGGAGTTTGTGCTACAAAGGAACTTTATTTGGCAAACATTCATGAGCTTCATTCTAATACCTATGTCTTCTTGGACCTAAATTATAAACTTAGAGATTTATTGGGAATTTCAATTCAAATGACTGATGTATTGAGTAGATCTATTCAAAGACCTGAGAGGTGCTCTCAGAACAAGAGCATGTCTAGGTAATTTCTCTAGATCTGATGCCTTGCAAGGTACCTGGAAAATAGAGAACCAATAAATATTTATGGAAGCTAAAAGTTTATCCCTGAACATTTTCATGGCTTTCAGAAAAGAAAAGGTGACACAAATAGATACAAGAACGCCTGTTTGATCTTTTCTCCTTTTAATTCCTTCACTAGGGATTATCTCCTATATAAACTACTATGCTTAGGAGAGATTTTCTGTAGAAGCAGTACCCTGTATACTATTCTTAACCTGTATGTGTTGAAGAACTACCTTAGCTTACTTAGCTGCTTTAATATCAATGATTTTAATACTGTCCTCTTCTCTGAAAGTGCAAATCTGTTTTGGTATTAGTCGTAATCTCTATGGCTTTTCTTTTGTTTGTTTTTTGTTTTATATTTATGGTGCTTGGGATTTATTCTTGACTCTGCAGTCTACTGCCATTCTGCTTTAGTCTTATCATTTATCTTTTAAAGTAGGTTACATTTGGGGATTCTCATGTAATATTTTATTTGGGGAAAATGGATGTAATGAATGATGAAAACTACTGCTTAACAGGAAAGATCATGTGTTTCGTTTCAAGTTCTAATTTTACTATTAGTCGAACATTTTTTTAAACCATTAGATTTTTCTTTCATCAAACCTGTTACATCCAGTTGATCTGAGAATTGGGCATAAGTTTGCCTTGTTTTTCTTTTCCTTTCAGGAGTTAAACAGCTAATTTTTTTTCATGAGAATGCAAGTAACCTCAAAATATTTCCATCAATGTACCCCCAACACATTAAAATTGGCATGTTTAATTTGAGCTTATTTACTCTCCCTAGCGTGAAACACATTTACATTCCTTTTAAACCAGAATACTAATGGTAGAGGAAGCATTGAAATAAAAGGTAATCTTGATAGTAACACCCAATTTCTAAAATGTGTGCAAGAATTATAGAAAATTATTAGGTTGTGTGAAGTCACAAGCAATGTTGTTTAAATAGAAGTTGGTACAAAAGTCTTCAAATAATGATTTATTAATTAGATAGTGTATGAAGTAGTGCATTGAATCCTATTAACAGCCTTTTCATAAAAGATACCATGACACTTCAAACTTTATTTTAGTATGACTTTAGTCTAATTGAAATAACCTTAAAATAAATTATAGCTTTTCGTACTTATATTTTATGTGAATTTTATTTCAGAACATTTATTTGTCCTGACTTCTTAGTTAGCTTTCAATAAATAGCTTTTTCTCAAAAAATATAGTATATATTTTAGCTTTTTTGAAAGAAATATTTGTAAATGACTATTATAGATCAACCAAGCAAAATTAATTCTTTGAGTTGTTATTTTTAACTTTCTGTACTAAGATCCTGGTGACTAGAGTGAGTGGAATAGTCTATGTCTGAGCTTAGAAAATTTCCTAGTTTCACATTTTTTTATATTTATTTCACTTTATTCTTTTCACATTGTAAATGCATCTTATGGGAAAATCACCTGACTGGTTTGGATAATCATAGGTATTTTAGGTAAGAACATGAATAAATATTCAACCAGTATTTAGTGGTATATCTGTAATGGCTGCTAAAATATTAAAATGTTTTAATGTTTGTTTTGGTTATTAAGATACTGAACTACTTCATACTGGTTAATAAATAAATAGCTGCGCCTCTAACACATCCTTGCAAATCTCCTTTTTCTACCAGCTACTCTCCTATAATAGTGGGCAAATAAAATACAGGATGTCTGGACAGGTGAAATAGAAAAGGGATTAAGTCATATGTCTTTCATATACCTAATCCTGATTTGATCCTCAACATTGTCTGGAGCCCTGTTGGGTGGCCCTGATGGTTCTTGTTTGACTGTAAATCATAGGGAATGACATCTTGTGCCTCCAAGTGTCAAACAGTTTTTAGAGGACCACACATGGTTGTACTCACGGCTTATTCCTGGCTCTTGAGTTCAGTGATCACTTCATGGGGTACCAGGGATTTTGAATTTGGTTGGTTCTGTGCAAAATGAATGTCCTATCCATTGTACTAATTCTAAAATCCCCAAGCCTCATATAATTTGTGAATAACTTTTTATAGTATGTTCAATGAAATAATTGATATGCATTTTTGCATAATTTTTATGTAAAATTATTTTAGAATGGGGGGTGGAGTGATAGCACTGCTATAGGGCAGTTTGCCTTACACTCTGCTGCCCAGGACAGACCTGGGTTCAATCCAGGTCCCCCGAGCTACGAGCAATTACTGAGCTCAAAGCCAGGAATAACCCCTGAGTGTGGCCAAAAAAAAAAAAGGCAAAAAATAATTACTCGGTCTATCTAAAATTAAAATTTAACTGGGATTCTCATATTTCTATTTAAAAAATTTGGCAACTCAATTTTACTTGGAACCCAGACCTACTCACAATCCAGTACTGATGAGTAAATTCCTGGACCTAAAAGCTCTGCAAGTCCTTCTCCAAGATTTTCTCCAATGTCTGTTCTACTTGCCTCATGTTGTTGCTGTGCTAAATTATTTTTCATCTAACTCTTAATATAGGTCTAGAGAGTGACACACTATATATCATATAACTTTCTAAAACTTGATAAGAATACTATTACTTGATAATTCTCATAAGTTTATATTTATATACTTTCATCACTGTACTTATTTTTATTCAAAATATTATTTGACATTTTTTTTGGGGGGTCACACCTGGCAGCCTGACTCAGGGTTACTCTTGACTCTACACTCAGAAATCGCTCCTGGCAGGTTTGGGGGACCATATGGGATGCTGGAATTCTAACCACCATCCTTCTGCATGCAAGGCAAAAACCCTACTTTCATGCTATCTCTCCAGCCTTTACAGATTTTTTTTAAGGCTCTTGTCTTATACATGAATGATCCCATGTCCCTGTTTGATCATGGCAATTCATATAGTTCCCCAAGCCTACCAGGAGTAATCCTTAAATACAGTTGAGTAGGACCACCCCAAACAAAAAATATGAGAAATTAAGTTTACTATACTTTTGGGGGAGCTAGCACTTACACAAAGGGATTTCAAAGCTCTTTTACATTGATAAAGTTACAACATTGCTGTACACAAAATTGAACTTTTTGGAAACATTTTAAATCTTTCCGATTCTGACAAAGTTTCTTCCCAGTGTTATTCATTCTGGGACTTACTTTTCATCAAAGTAACTGTGTTCCAATAAAAATGAGGTATTACATAGATTTTGCCATCTTCCTATAAGCCAAACTGTAATTGCTAGTGAATTTCGCTATATATATGGAAAATACTTAACTGAAAAGAGGTTTGGAAATATATAAATTTTAAAGCAATCGTATGCTTAATGTTTGCTTCCCAAAGTATATTCCTGGAGGTACTACTAGTATGAGAATTATGGTTGCTTCTTGGGAAAAGTGTTGTAGAGTTGTTTGTGCTGCAGTAAGTAGCGGATTATGCCCAATTAATCAAACTCCTTTTCAGTTCTTTTTTTTTTATGATTTTGCACAATTGTAAATCTTTAAAAGAAAGTTGTACATGCATAAGTATGTTAAATGTCCCTCTTTTCTACTCTTTAGGATGAGCTTTCAAACATCACTGCAAATTCCCATTTTCTTTCATCAACTTGATATCAACTTACTTTTCATTTTGCATTTTTTATAGCATCACCTAATGTCGCTACCCTTTTTCTAAATATCGGAGGCACCTCTGGAATCCAGCAAGAGTTACATACTCAATAGAGCAAATATATTTTGTATGAAAGCTAGCATTCTTAATATGCTTGCATAGTTATTTTAGTGTTTTTTTGTATTCTCAGTGAGGGTACTTTATCTTTACTTAAAGTTACCAGGACTGATCTGCACTATGGAAAGGTTTATGGTTTGGATATATTACAATTTCTGTGCCTCTTTTCTTAAATATATAAGGGAGATCAGAATGACTGAATTATCTGTTTTACAAAAGAAAGTGTTTGTAGTTCTGGTGGGTGTGATGCTAAGATAATGCTCTTGAAAATGCTTTAAAAGCAAAGTATTCATCAGAGGTACCATTGGAAGATAGATCTTCCATTGCTAATGGTTCTTCTACACTTCAGTTTTTAGATTTATAATTTTCCATACATAGCATTAGTGATATTATTCTACAAAGAACTATTAAGATAAATGAAGGACAGTTAAATTATTTTTCTAAATCAAATAACAATTACCAAGCTATTTGATTTCAAATGTGTATTTTATATGATGAATTTCTTGAGGTATATGTCCTTTCACATAAAGTTGTGCATGCTTTATCAAACTAAGCTTATGTTATTGACTACCTTTGGCAAGACAGGGAACAAGTATTAGTGGGTTTACCCCCCTGGATCTAATATATATTGTATGACAAATTGGTGGATGACCGGGCAGGTCACAGTCATAACATGCTAATATTGCTTTGTATGGCCATCCACAGCACACAGAAGGCATGAAGGCTGATTGAGTTGTTTCTGCTAACACTGTTTTCTCCTATTGTGTCTCCTATACAGAGAGTGCAGCATCCACATGAGTGTCCCTCCTGTGGAGGCTTTGGCTTTCTACCATGCTCCGTGTGCCATGGGAGCAAGATGTCAGTATTTCGCAACTGCTTTACAGACTCATTCAAAGCCCTGAAGTGTACTGCCTGCAATGAGAATGGTCTTCAACGCTGTAAGAGTTGTCTTGGTTAGGCTGGAATATCTACCCCAGGAAAGTTATGTTTTAACTGAACGTAGTAATTTGATTTATACATTTTTTAAAGAAAATTCTGATCATGTTCATGACTTAATCAATAAACATTGTTTATTTTATTGTCTTTACATGTGTTTTTGCTGTGACTATTTTTGTTGATTTACTAAATAAATTTCTTTTTAACAACTGCTAGAAGCCAAATCTAGTGCTAGACACTTGTTCTAGTTGGAAAGAACGGAGCACCTAGTAATACAAAGTCCGATTCTCATGTGTACTAGATTTCCTAAAGAAAAGAAAATATAGCTTTTGTGGCAGTGCTATCATATTGTCTAGAATGAGTTAATTTGGATTGCCAGATGTACAAAATTTCTGCGTGTGCCTCAGCTGCAGAAAACTCTAGTTTGTGGAAAAGAATATATTCATATCTAAACTTAGGCAGTAGAATATTAAAAGATTATAGAATTGTCTTTGAGTTGGTGACAATTGCTATTGTCATTGATGATTTCAGATGAGCTTGTTAGTGATGATACAGAAACTGCCAGAAGACTTATCAGGGTTTATTTTTAAGCATCTGCTTTTCACATGTGTCACAGAAATGCCTCCTTTTGTAGAGCACAGCAGAATTTAAACACACAGTAAAATGTTGGTCAAGTTCAACAAAATAATTTGACTATAATTTTTGGCTGATATCTTCTGTACACAAGCTCATTATCCAGTCGTTGCACATATAGTAATTTTTAATAAAGCATCTTTATATTATTTAGGATTAGGCAATATAAATAAATTTAACCTTGATTTTGAAAACAACAATAAATATAAAACATTTGTTTTTTTTTTAATTAGCCAAAGGACATAGTTGATGCATATGTTCTGCTTAAAGTTTCTCACACTTTAAGAAGGAAGGAAGCATAAACAAATAAACAGGTGATCTCATAAATACTACATAATGGCAGTATGCTTTGGGGATGCACAGCAGTAGATGAGGCCTCTGTGAGTGAGAGAATGTTGAGTAATTAATGTTTAAGCTGAGACATGAAATATAGTTGTAAAATGCCAATGAGGAAGGGATATAGTACTTAAGAGAAATTATTAGGATGTAGAGACTGTGTAGTCTGCTGTATAGCTGAAGAATTGTAAGAAATTCACAATGGGCTAATGAAACAGAATGAGACAGTTATAGTAGACTTCACCTTCTGTCAATAAAGCATTTACTCTGAACAACCAATAAAAGACGAGAAACTATGTGGGCATTAAAAAGAAAACAGGAAGAAGGGGAACAATCACAGGGAGGGAGAGAGAGAGAGAAAGAAAGAAAGAAAATGCATCCAGTTTATCTTTTGAGATTACATTTGATTCACATAGAATATTACTCATAACTCCTATTGAATTGAATATATAAATGTTAAAAGATACTTCTAGAGTATTTGGAATTGACTCTGAAAATTGAAAAAAAATAAGATGATCATGGAGAAAAGTCACAGAGTTTGCTTGCAAACTCTATGTAAAGCAAATTCATCACCTACAAATGTGAAGAAAAGATGCCGCTCAGGGGCCAAAAGAGTTGAATCAAGAGTCTAGCAGTTCCCATCTATAAAGTCAAAATACTTTATTTTAAGTTGTAAGTTCCATACATATTTCTGTTAATGCTCAGGAAGGGTTCATATAAAGAGTGAAACTGAATAGTGAGGGCTGTGTTGTAGAAATAATAGCAGAGTCAAAATTGGCCATTGAAATTTAAATGTAAGTGTATTATATTGTTTAATGGAATCTTTCAGTGTTTGCGTGTCAGCTGGAATAAATCTGAACACTCAAGTGAGATAAGAAAAGGAACTTGTTGACTATGAGATGTAAAAGTAACATCATAGAGGGTGATAACATGTTAACTACATTATTGTAGAACTAGAAAGAGTGCATAGCTAGTCACTTTAGTTTCTTCCATTAAATATTGTGAAAGTAGGAAGATAAAAATTATAAAAATGGTAAAAATAAAGCTTGCTCTTTGCAAACAACATAGTATGATCCAGAAAATCCAAAGGAATATACAAACTTAAATTTCAAAGCAAAATGATTAGAGTTGAGGTCAAGATAACGAATGGCCAATATTAGATTATACCATTAAAACATTAAAACAGGCTATTAATAGGGTTATCTGAGAAAACAGCAAATATGTGAATTTTTTAAAAGGTGTGTATGACTTCTACACGTACAATGTCATACTTAAAAGGTCAATTTTTTTTGAGAAAACAAAGTGCGTAGATAACCATTTGTGAATTAGAAGTTGTCATGGTACCTTATCTATAGTTTCAACAGAATTACAGTTAACATTCTAGCAGACATCTGTAGTAGTTGACATGTAATTCTAAATTTACAGAAAATGAAAGCACCCTAATAAAGCTGGTTCTGCATAGTCTCTGTTGTCAGAATTGGGCCTCTGTGCTAAGAAATCTTGATTTTTGTAAGAGATCTGGATTATTGTTTAGGGTAGGGTTTTCCTTAATGGTCTCCAGGTCAGTTCTACCAGTCACTGCTGTCAAAGTCAGTTTTCTGAAATTGGTGCTCTTATTTTTCATAGTTCAAAGGACGATATATCATTTGATTTCCACTTAGTGTTAGGTGATGTGATAGGACCTCGGCCTTAGGTCAAGTTGACATTTCCTCACTGTCCCTGTTGTCCTAGCAACACTAGCACAAGTATATCTCCCAAAAGAGCTTAGTTCCTGCTGTTGTTGCAGGGAGTTGTTTCAGTTCTACGTCTGGGATCTGGGATTAGAGAATGAACAGTGTCCGATCTTGTGGAGACTGTGTTGTATCCACATGACATATGTCCATGATGGGAGGCACCCTTGTGTAAAAAGTGTGAGATCTTATCCTTAGAAGATAAGATCTTCTGTCTGAGTCCATGATTTCCCCTTATTTACTATGCCTATATCAAAACGTATGGTGTCCTTTTGTATTGCTGGTGCTATTCCGAGTAAGGATGACAGGCTACCATACAGTACCTGTGGGTGGTCTGAGCATTTATCCAGGGCAAGACGTTTCTTGGTTTTTGTACCAAGCAGCACCCAAGCTGAAATTAAGCATATATAAAAAATAGAGCAAATAGATGAAACTGAGTTAAAAAAAAAGATAAATTGAGGAGAAAAAAAAGGGAAAAAGAAAGGTATTTGAAAAAAGAAAGTGATGGGGGAGGCTATCTGTATGTTTAGGAATGTATATCTTAAGATGCATTATTAATATGATATTAAGCTTACGTAGGCTATATAGGCCTCCAAATTAGGTCTTCTGAGATACTCTTGTGGGGAGTGGAAGCCAAGGCACTTTTTTATACCACAGATTTTGGTTTAGAGTTTAAGATATGATTTGGGGCATTTCAGAGTCCTGTAATGTCCTTGAGTTGGGAGTTTTGCTGCAGCTGTTTCTGGTATGATGCAACAGTCCATGGTTTGTCGGGGGTGAGAGGGGTCACAAGCTTGAGTCAGGCATATTGGTTGAGGTTTCTTGTTGAGACATGAGAAGGGGGATCCAGAGGGTGTCTTTCATTGAGAAGCTGGATGGTTGTTTATTAGGGAAGGAGGTCCGACTTGGTCTCTATCAAGGTAAGAACTGAGGGAAAAGGGAGGGAGCAGATCTGGGTTGGGATATGGGGGAATATAAGGGTCTCTGGGTGTGGAAGGGCAATGTATAAGTGGGGCTATATTCATTATGTAGATGAATAGTTTAAGTTTAAGGCTTGGCAGTCAGAGAGGACTTTGAACATAATAAAAAATAATGTTCACATAAATTTTGATTTCAGAGATCTATTTGAGTGCAATCCTTATATAGGGTATCCCATTACCTTTCCTATAGTCAAGGACAAGAGTAATCTTGGATAATGTTAAAAAGGGTATTGCGCCCGCACGCTTTTGAAAATGGTTATAAATAAAAAAACACAGTACTGCAGAAGGTCTCCTATGGATAATGGGAAATTAATCTGGCTAACTGTCTGCTATTTGTGAATGCAAAGGGGGTGACCACCCCAAACCCTCCCCCAGGGCCCGGCTTACCAGAGGTGCTCGTCAAGATCCCTCTGGCGTGGGGGGAATCTGCCCTCCCCCAGACTAATGGGAAGTCCGGGGGGGGAGGTCTTTGGCTACCTGTCCATCCCAGTGTCCACCACATGCCAGTGCAAGACCAAGAGAACTCCTGGCTTATGGCAGTTCTGAGCCCAGCTCTGGCCCCTGCTGTTTGTGAATGCATAGGGGGTGGAGCTACTCTCCACCTCAAAAACCTCCCACAGGGCCCAGATTGTGAAGAGCCCTCTGGCGTGGGGGAATCTGGCCCCCCAGACTAATGAGAAGTAAGGGGGGGTCTTTGGCTAGCTGTCCATCCCAGTGCCTACCACATGCCAGTGCAAGAGGATTTAACATACTTAAATAGATATACATATATACTATGAATATAATATAATGGATATTGTATAATATGTAGTATATTATATTGGCTATATACCATGAAAGAATGTAATTTCTATATATTTTAGCAATGACTTGAATAAATTTCACTATTATTATGTAAATAAACCAGACCATATGAAAATAATTTTTGTTATGTGATACCATTTATATAAAATTTAACCAATTAATCTATAGACCAATTACCTCACAGGGGAATGAAAGAGTTAAATATAACCAAAACTAAGAGTGACAAGTCTAGTAAGAAAAGAAACTAATTTTCTTACGTTAATAAAAAATTTCACCATACTTTCAACATGGTTCTGATAATTTATTAGAACATCAGGCTTTGATGGAAAGTTTCTGACTTTTCAGTAATGGGTTATGTATTTTTTTAATTATATTTTTTTATTTTTTTGTGTATTGTTGACAATATTTTAGGTACATATTAACATAAAATCAGGGGGATTCCCATATCAAGTTGTCCTCCCTCCACCTCCATTCCCGTTCTACCACCTATATCCTCCTCCCTCTCCCTTGGGGCTGCCAGAATAGGTGGTCCCCTC
>PVKC010048374.1:0-10911 GCA_004027635.1 Crocidura indochinensis | reverse complement strand
AGCTAGGCACAGAGGAGACCATCTATTCTAGCAGCCCCAAGGGAGAGGGAGGTGGATATGGGTGGTAGGATGGGAATGGAGGTGGAAGGAGGACAATTTGATATGGGAATCCCCCTGATTTTATGTTAATATGTACCTAAAATATTATTGTCAACAATATACAAAAAATAAAGAAATATCATTAATAAAAAAAAAAACAATCGGGGATTTGGGTTGTGTGATTCGTCTTGGAGTATGTTCATTAAAGTTGGTTTTGTTTGAGCGAATACTACAAGGTCATTTTCATTTGAGAATGTTCTTAGACTTCCTTCCCAAATGAATGAGAGTTTTGCCTGATATTGGACCCTAGGTTGGAGATTGCTTTCATTCAGTCATTTAAATATGTCATTCCACTGTCTTCTTGCTTGAATTATTTCGAATGGGGGATCTGGTTTGATTCTCATATCCCTTCCTTTGTACTTGAGGGTTTTTTTCTCCCTTATTGCTTTAAAGAGTTCATCTTTCTCTTTGTTTTTTGCCATTTGGATTACTATATGGCTTGGTGTTGTTTTATTAGGGTCTATTTTATTGGGAACTCTTTTCACTTCCTGGAATTGGACCTCAGCCTCTTTCCAGAGGGTTGGAAAGTTTTCTGTTATGATTTCCCTGACCACTTGTTCTTCCCCTTTCCCTGTTTCCTCCCCTTCTGGTATGCCTACAATTCTTAAACTATTTCTTTTGTCTTTGTTCATTAAGTACTAGACTTTCTGTTCCAGTCCTCTGCCTTTTATTTCCTTGTTGGCTTCCTGGTCGTTTTTAGATTGCAGTTTTTCTTCGAGTTGCTCTATGCACTTCTCCAGCAGTGAGATTCTACTCGTGTTGCTTTGTACATTATTTTTTATTTCTTTAAATTCCCTTTGTATGCAGTCTCTCATATTCTGTAGCATTTCTTCTCTAAGTTGGTTGATTTTTTTCATCCATGGTTTTCCAGTATTCGCTGGCTAGTGCTTCTCTCATTTCATGTACCATAATTTGCATTTGTTTTCTCATGGCTGTTTTTAAATCTTCCTTTCTTGGGTCTGTTCGTTTGGGGGGACTTGGAAACTTGTTTGGATTTCTTTCTACTTCTGTGGATATTAGGGTCTTCCTTGGTTTAACCATATTTCTTGCAATTCTTGTTGTAGCTCACTTTTGTCACCAGTCTAATTAGATATAGGTGTTTCTGGCTTGTTTTGGTGGTTTGTTTCCAATTTTATGAGCTATTTATTATTAGAGGTTTTGGTGCTGGGTCAGAGCTGGTTTGGCTTATATGTTGTTAAGCTATATTCGCGCTAACACTAACACATTCGCGCGGTTCGCAGGCTCAGCGCGGGTGGGCGGGCTTCCCCAACTCAGGTGGGACAGGGCGACCAGGGAGTGGTTTCTAGCTACCTTTGCGGGCTCAGCGCGGGTGGGTGGAGTATCCCTACCTAAGGGGGGGAGCAGGGCAAAGTGACCGCATTAGCATTTGCACAGTTCCCAGGCTCGTTGCGGGTGGGAGGGGCTTCCCCAACTCAGGTGGGACAGGGCGACCAGGGTGTGGTTTCTAGCTCCCTTTGCGGACTTCGGCATGGGTGGGCGGAGTCTCCCTACTTTAGGGGGGGCAGGGCGAAGTGACCTCGCTAGCGTTCACGCAGTTCCCAGGCTACACGCGGGTGGGAGGGGCTTCCCCAACTCAGGTGTGACAGGGCGACCAGGGAGTGGTTTCTAGCTCCCTTAGCGGGTTTGGCACGAGTGGGTGGAGTCTCCCAACCTTAGGGGGGGGCAGGCAAAGTGGCTGAACTAGGCAGTTCCCAGGCTCAAAGGGGTGGGCCTAATTTGTTTATTTCTTTATTTTTTTCTTCATTTAAACATTTTGATTATATATATGATTTTGGTTAGGTTTCGGTCATGCGAAGAACACCCCCTTCACTAGTGCACCATTCCCACCATCAATATCCCGAGACTCCCACCCCATTCAAACCTGTACTCCAGACAGGTTTTCCAGTTCTCTCATTCATTCACGAGATTATGGTAGTTTTCTGTGTAGTTATTTTTTATAACTGCACTCACCACTCTTTGTGGTGAGCTTCATAAAGTGAGTTGGAAGTTCCAGCCCTCCTCTCATTGTCTCTGTTGATTGTTGCAAAGCTGACTTTTATTTTCTTTAAAATCCATAAATGAGTGAGACTATTCTGCGTCTCTCTCTCCCTCTGACTTATTTCACTCAGCATGGCAGATTCCACGTACATCCATGTATAGGAAAACTTCATGATTTCATCTCTTCTGACAGCTGCATAATATTCCATTGTGTATATGTACCACCGTTTCTTTAGCCATTCGTCTGTTGAAGGGCATCTTGGTGTTTTCCAGAGCCTGGTTATTGCGAATAGTGCTACAATAAATATGGGTGTGAGGAAGGGATTTTTGTATTGAAATTTTGTGTTCTTAGGGCATATCCCTAGAGTGGAATAGCTGGGTTGAACAGGAGCTCAGTTTCCAGATTTTGGAGAAATCGCCATATCGCTTTCCATAGAAGTTGAACTAGACAGCATTCCCACCACCAGTGGATAAGAGTTCCTTTCTCTCCACATCCCTGCCAGCAATGATTATTCTCATTCTTTGTGGTGTGCGCCAATCTCTGTGGTGTGAGATGGTATCTCACCATTTTTTTGATTTGCATCTCCCCAATGATTAGTGATGAGGAGCATTTTTTCATGTGCCTTTTGGCCATTTGTATTTCTTTTTTTTTATCAAAGTGTCTTTTCATTTCTTCTCCCCATTTTTTGATGGGGTTAGATATCTTTTTCTTGTGAAGTTCTATCAGTGCCTTCTATATTTTGGATATTAGCCCCTTGTCTGATGGGTGTTGGGTGAATATTTTCTCCCACTTGGTGGGTGGCTCTTGTATCCTGGGCACTATTTCTTTTGAGGTGCAGAAGTTTCTCAGTTTAATATATTTCCATCTGTTGATCTCTGCTTCCACTTGTTTGGAAAGTGCAGTTTCCTCCTCGAAGATGCCTTTTGTCTCAATGTCATGGAGTGTTTCACCGACGTGTTGTTCTATATACCTTATGGTATCAGGTCAGATATCGAGGTCTTTAATCCATTTGGATTTTACCTTCGTGCATGATGTTAACTGGGGGTCTATGTGTGCTTTTTTGCAAGTGGCTAACCAGTTCTGCCAGCACCACTTGTTGAAGAGGCCTCCCTGCTCCATTAAGGATTTCTTGCTCCTTTGCCAAAAATTAGGCAATTGTATGTCTGGGGGACAATGTCTGAGAACTCAAGCTATTCCACTGATCTGAGGGTCTGTCTTTATTCCAATACCATGCTGTTTTGATAACTGTTGCTTTGTAGTACAGTTTAAAGTTGGGGAGAGTAATGCCTCCCATATTCCTTTTCCCCAGGAGTGCTTTAGCTATTTGAGGGTGTTTATTGTTCCAGATGAACTTCGTAAGTGTTTGATCCACTTCTTTGAAGAATGTCATGGGTATTTTTAAGGGAATTACATTAAATCTGTAAATGCGATTATGAGATTATAATTATGTTAATCCTGCCAATCCACGAGCAGGGTATGTGTTTCCATTTCCGTGTGTCCTCTCATATTTCTTGGAGCAGGGCTTTACAGTTTTCTTTGTATAGGTCCTTCACGTCTCTGGTCAAGTTGACTCCAAGATATTTGATTTTGTTTGGTACTACTGTGAATGGTATTGCCTTCTTGACTTCCGTCTCTTCCCTATCATTATTGGTGTTTAAAAAGGCCATTGATTTCTGTGTGTTAATTTTGTAGCCTGCCACCCTGCTATATGAGTCTATTGTTTCTAGAAGCTTTTTGGTAGTCTTTAGGGTTTTCTAAGTAGAGTATCATGTCGTCTACAAACAGTGAGAGCTTGGCTTCTTCCTTTCCTATCTAGATTCCCTTGATATCCATTTCTTGCTTGATCACTATAGCAAGAACTTCCAATACTATGTTGAAGAGGAGGGGTGAGAGCGGTCAGCCTTGTCTTGTACCAGAATTTAGAGGAAAGACTTTTAGTTTTTCTCCATTGAGGATAATATTTGCCATTGGCTTGTGGTAGGATCAGGGAGTTGTTTCTAGCTCCCTTTGTAGGCTCAGCGTGGGTGGGTGGAGTCCCCCTACCTTAAGGGGGGCAGGGCAAAGTGGCTGTGCTAATGTTCGCGCAGTTCCCAGGCTCAGCGCGGGTGGGCCTATATTTTTTTGTTTGTTTGTTTTTGGTTCACACCCGGCAGTGCTCAGGGGTTACTCCTCGCTCCGTGCTCAGAAATTGCTCCTGACAGGCACGGGGGACCATATGCGGCACCGGGATTTGAACCGATGACCTTTTGCATGAAAGGCAAACACCTTACTTCCATGCTATCTCCCGGGCCCCTATATTTTTTATTTCTATAAAAAAAATCTATATTTCTGTGAGGGGAACAAACAGAGGCCTGCTAGGATGTAATATTCTTAGCATGATGGCTATTCAAATACTCCCAAGAGATTTTCACCAAAAGGCCTGGAAGCCTCACCCATGCATGGTGAGTTGGTGAAATTCCATAGAGATTTTTTTTTTTTTTTTTGGTTTTTGGGTCACACCTGGCAGCGCTCAGGGATTACTCCTGGCTCCATGATCAGAAATTGCTCCTGGCAGGCACGGGGGGGCCATATGGGGCACCGGGATTTGAACCGATGACCTTTTGCATGAAAGGCAAACGCCTTACCTCCATGCTATCTCTTGGGCCCCATAGAGATATTTTTGAGATTCATGCTATGGTACTGACATTAAATTTCCTTCACATTTATTTGGTCTAAAATTAATTCTTCCTTCTGCTGTGTATTTACAGGCAATATAGCCTTGATTAAATTTATATTTATCTGGAAAACTCAACATCAAAAGCTATCTTTTATCCTTGTCTTTTAATGCCATAGAAGTTTGTAACAGAAAGGATTGCTTTGCTTCAGGGACTTCCCCTAGACACTTTGAATACCTGCTAACTAATTTACATTCAAAAAAGATTTGGCCAGGATAACATTGAACTATTGAATTTTAGCATGTATAGATTCTATACCCCTTTCATATAAGTTTATCTCTTTTATTTGCCCCTTTCAAAACCAGACCTTAAGAAGTTAGTTATAGGAAGAAAAACCTGTTCCCTTAGGGAAAAAATTTTTGAAAAGAAAACATGGCTTCTTGCTACTCTCTTAATTTACATAAATATAACACTTAGGACCTGGCTTCAGAGAAACTATTTTGAGATGTTGAAACGTACCTTTCTTTTATCCTCTGGGCTCCTAATTGAACTATGTTCTATTCTAAGGTCTGTAGACAACCTAGAGCAATGTGTGTTTTAAAGATCAAACAATGAACCTTATAAGTCTCTGTTAGCAGAGATATGTTGTCCTTTCAAAGAAATAAAATATAAGCATTTTTTTTATTTTTATTTTGACCAAAGTGGATTACAAATCTTTCACAGTAATTTTTTAGGTACATAATGACATTTAATCAGGGCATTCCACCACCAAAGTTGTCCTCCCTCCACCACTGTTCCCAGCATGCATCTCAAATCCCCTTTCTTTACCCCCCAGGTTACTAGTATAAGTGGTCCCCTCTGTATCTAGCATGCTGTATATTGGGTGTTGATTCTGTTGTCATTGGCTTTGAATTTGGTGTTTAAGCCTGATTATTTTTTTTATTTCTACTTAATGTTCATACAACTGTCTGGTCTTGGCACCCTCCATTATTTTCCCTTTAATTTGTGAGGTGAAACAAGATGGTTTAAATCATGTGGCTCTGTTTGAAGGAAAGAAATGAAATAAAATTAAATGGGGCAAAAATCAAATAAGCAAAAAATGGGAGGATTATTCTAGAGGCTATAAATATCAATTTAAGTTAAGAAAGGTGAAAAGGAAGAAACATAACAACAATACTAAAAACAATTTTTTAAATCAAACAAAAACCTCGAAAAGCAGTACAGCAATAAAGACACCAACCACACAATAACTACAGGCCTGAAATTAAAAGAAATTTAAAAAATCACACACACATACACACACACACACACACACAAAATAAAATCCATGGGAAAAAAACAAGCAACAAACAACAGCAATAACAAAACCAAACAAAAAGTTAATTTGTGCTTCTCTCCCTCTTTTACTTGCATAGGCACAGTAAATATTGGTGAAATTAGAAAGGGAATTCTCTTGGCCTAAGAGATACATGGTTTCTCCACCCTTGAAATATACTG
Source organism: Crocidura indochinensis (assembly GCA_004027635.1). Taxonomy (NCBI): domain Eukaryota; kingdom Metazoa; phylum Chordata; class Mammalia; order Eulipotyphla; family Soricidae; genus Crocidura; species Crocidura indochinensis. Next base: position 4,662 of record PVKC010048374.1, on the reverse strand, counting down.
TCGGGGTAATAACTACAGGCTCCATACATGTTCTTTTACTCTCCCTTTGGTCCTTTGGGGGTGTCTGGAAACTTTCCGCTCTATCATGAATCTAGCTAGAGATCTTAGTATTTGCACAGATCAAAGGATTGAGCCTAGTATGGAATCTTTCTTTACAGTTCCAGGAGTTCTGTCCATCATTGTTGTTTTAATCAGTCTTCTGTAGTTGGTGGTCTTGGTGTTTGCCCTGATACTAGGATGAAGTTAGAGTATTTCCTCTTTCCTTATGTTTCCAGAAAATCTGGTCAGTTGCAGTTGTCTCAGTCAGACCTCTTGAGTTAGAGGTCCTAGTTGTACAGATCATAGGCCAAGGCATAGACAAGAGTCTTTTTTTTTTTTTGGCCCCAGGATAAGTTCTGCCCAGTTATGGTTATCAAAGTCTGTCTTCTGTAGATATTGATGTTGACTTTTGTACCAATCAAAGAATGATATGTCATAAGACAACCTGCTCTTAGACCAAGTTGCTGTCATTTCCTCATTATGAGGATGTCATATCAAAACAGGCGTATGTTGGTGTCAAAGCAGTATTAAGAATGTCTCAAAGGGAGTTTGGTTCCTGGAGCTGTTGAGGAGAAGTGTGTCAGTTCTATGTTTGAGATCTAGGGTTCAGTGTTCTATGGTCACTGTCTAATCACATGGGGTCTAAATTAGAACGACATGACATATGTTCAAGGTGGGAGGTGCCCCTGTATCGTAAAGTTTAAAATATTAATTTTTCTTTAGCCTCTCTGGGAACGCCCAGAAACACCTCCATAAAGTAAAAAACTGGCAAGAAGCGGGTACTTTGCAAAAGCCAGGTCCCCTGTTTGTGATGTCAGGCTGGGAATTTCTGCAAATTTATGCCTGCCTGTCTGAGAAAAACTATGAGTCCTGTCAGTGTGTTTCTCTCTCCTCTCCTGTTGCCTGAACCTCTTGGGAGTGGGCTGAATCAGCTCCAAAAAAACTTACTCTCCCAGAGGTCCATTCTAGGGCGGGAACCTATTGAAATTCTCGCTCCTTGGTATTTAGATGCTGCTTCATGACATTCTCCTTGTGTGTTTCTATATCCAAATTTCCCCCAAGTTCCAAGTACACTGTTGTGTCCTTATTGGATTAGAACCCCATCCTGGTGATCTTATCTTAACTAATTACATCTGAAATGACCCTATTTCCAAATTTCATTTCCATTCTAGAGTAGTAGGGAATGGAAAACATATGCATTTTATATGTTGGAGGAGGTATAATTTAAGCCCTAAAAATCAGATTCCGAATAACAGCGTGTCATCAAAACTCTGCTTCTTTGTCAGAATAGCCAGCAGATGTGCAATGATATAGTCATTCAGCTTATTGATGTTTGTCTTGCAACCAGACCATAAATTACATCAGTAAGGAGACTGTCTGCTTTGTTGATTGTGTTGCCCAGTGCTTAGCAAGTTTTTAAGCTCTATCCTTGTAATGATGAGTGAATGAATTTATGAGGAGGTGATGATTTTATTTCTCAACCTGATGAAAGACCTGAAAGGTTAATGATACACAATCAATCCAAGATGACATTATTTATTACAGAGCACTAAAAGTTTATTCTTGGAGAATTTTTTGCAATCTGAAGTAATGCTTGTTATTTGTCATTGTATGGTAGATTATAGCTATTTGTGCATATTATTTGGAAAAAAGAAAGAAAATGAGCTGAAGTCCAGCATCAAACCTCCCAATAATTGAACAATCTGATACAAATTTATCATCAAATCTATAATTTTTCACACTAAATTTAACTTCTGATTATAAATTAAGTTTCTTCAAGTTGAGGCTAAAGAAAAATTAATATTTTAAACTTTTAAGATCCATGAATTTTCCTATATTCTTTTTTGGGGGGTCACACCTGGGGGCGCTCAGGGGTTACTCCTGACTGTTCTCAGAAGTTGCTCCTGGCAGGCACAGGGGACCATATGGGATGCCGGGATTCAAACCACCATCTGCTGCATGCAAGGCAAGTGGCCTACCGCTGTGCTATCTCTCTGACCCCTAGTTTTCCTATATTTTTGTTAGCATAAAAATGGGGATATATGGAGATAAATGGCCCTTGGCTATAATTTATTGGAAACAATATAAAATCAGTTTTAGTCTCTATAAGGCATATTTGAACACATTTAAAAATAACGTGTTTAAACTTATTTTGAATATTTTACTTTGGTTTTGGGGCCACACCCAGAAATGCTTAGAACTTGGAGAAGCATATATTGTATCAGAGATTTAACCTGGGTTAGCTGTGTGCAAGGCAGATGCTCTACCTTATTTATATGTTAAATCATTCTGGCTCTTATTTTGAATATGTGTTCTTAAAAATGAAAACAAACATACCTTTCTCCCCTGAATTTAGAACTAATGAATTCTCAGTATTAAAAAATTAAATATATAGCAATCTCACTTCAGTTATTTATCTGAAGGAAACAAAAACACTAAAAAATGTATTTGTACCTTCATGTTCATTGCTGCTATGTAACCATAATCAAGAGAGAAGAAATCTAAGTTGTCATTGATAGATGCAAAACTAACTGGATAAAAACTTTTGAGTATATTGTGGCCATAGAAATAGCCATGGGATGAGTGCATGTTTTGCATGCAAGAGGCCTGAGTTTAATCCCTGGAATTTGATATATGAGGGTTAAATTACAGATTTTTCTTTGATCTCCCTGTAATTTTGATATTAAGAAGTGCCTTAGTTTGATGTGTTATTATAGTGATGGTAAAATTAAAAACATGGGCAGGTAACTAAGCACAGGAGTCCAGGGAGGCAGTCAGAGTCAGGAACTCTTAGTGACTGACTGGCCTGTTCTTAAAACTGGGCAGAGGTGAATAGGTGATAAAGAATAAAGCTGACTAGGACAGAACAGAAAAACTCAATCCAGGGGTGAAACCGGTGGCCCAGAGTGGTAAGTCATCTGTCTTGCTGATGCTAGCCTAGGACGGACCACAGTTCAATCCCCCCAACATCCCATATGGTCACCAAAGCAGGAGCAATTTCTGATCACATAGCCAGAAGTAACTCCTGAGCATCACTGGGTGTGACCCAGAAAAAGAAAAAAGAAAAGAAAAAGAAAAACTCAATTAAATTTTTAGCTATGTGGGAAGGGGAGCAGAGCCACTGAAACAATTAGTAAATTAATGAATGTCTCTACAGAACCTAAAACAGAATGTATAAAATACAAATATTCCCAGCAATAAGGACCCACCCCCTCTAAGTCCAGTGTTGTGCCCCACCTGCCTCAGTGCACCTTAGTATATTGTGGTGAAATAATCAACAGAAAAACTCCATTCTTTTGCCCTTTTTCTCTTTGTCTCAACATTGCCATGATTGCCAGAGAAACTCTTATAAAAAGTTCTATCCCTTCTCTGGGCAACAAGTTCACATGATTGCCTAGTTGTGGTCTGTCTTGATGTTAAATAATTCATTCTCCTTGCTTTCTTGCCTAAAGATGTTTCAGTGTGATTTACTAAACACATTCTGTTACAACAGAATCACATGATTTCCCAAGTGCCTCCAGGAACAGTCCCTCAGCACAGACCTAAGAGTTGCCTCCAATAGCTACTAAGGATAGTCCCAAAATTAAAAAAAAAGTTTTATGTATAGAAAAAGTTATACTAACTAAAAATAGAACAGAATCTTATTCTTTGTTATAATATGCATAGACCCTGAGGTTATGATGTAATAAAATATACTAAATAAGGAACAATTTCACATATTATATATAACATACATATGGAGTCTTAGAGACAAAAGAAAAATAAATTCAAAGGGGAACCAGATTTATTGTGATCAGAGATTAAGGAATAGGGAACATACATCATAATGAGTATAGCTACTCTTACATAAGGAACTTTTGTAAGTTATAATGAGAATAGAACCTAACATTCCTCATGCAAGGATGGTCCAACATATGCAACTCAATCAACATCATACACCAAATCAACAAAAAGAACAACAAAAAACACAAGATTGTATCAATCAGTACAGAAATGGCATCTAACAAAATCCAATACCCATTATTATGAAACACTCAGCAAAAAAAAAAAAAAAAGAAGCTCCACAGACATTATCCTTAATGGTGAAAAACTAAAAGCATTTCCACTAAGGTCAGGTACTAGGCAAGGCAGTCCACTGTCTCCAATTTTATTCATTAGATAAATTAGATTGCCCTATCAGCATAGTATTAGATACCCTAACAATAGCCACAAGACAAGAGAAGGGAATCAAATGAATTTTTTTGAATAAAAGAAATTTAAAAAGAGAAAAAGGAAGTCAAACTCTCTCTATTTGCAGATGATATGATGATATACATAGAAAATCCTAAAGATTCCACAGAAAAGGTCCTAGAAACAATAAAACAATACAGCATAAAGTCAATACACAAAAGACAGTTGCATTCCTTTCTACAAATAATGAATCATTGGCGGGGATGTGGCATGAAAGGCACTCTCATCCACTGTTGGTGGGAATGCCCCCTAGTCCGACCACTATGGAGAACAGTCTGGAGAGTGCTCAAGGATCTCAGAATCGAACTACCATTTGACCCAGCAATTGCTCTCCTAGGTATCTACCCCCAAAATGAAAGGACATACATCCCAAAATATGTGTGCACCCCAATA
>PVKC010048373.1:0-10968 GCA_004027635.1 Crocidura indochinensis | reverse complement strand
AGTCTCAAAGCAGTCCAAGCCTAACAGCAGTAGTCAAAAGGTACCCCAGCCACCCCCTTTTCCCTCTTCTTCCAGTTTCTAACCAACTGTTAATGTGGAAACTTAAATATTAGAAACAAAGGTATTCCGTTAATTTTTGAGATCAATGTATTTGTGTTTTTAGGATAGGAAGAATGGCTGTCTCAAATACAGGCAGGGGTGGGGGAGGAGGGAGGGTGGCATGGTGGTGGGAATGTTGCACTGGTGAAGTGAGGTGTTCTATTTATGACTGAAATCCAACTACAATCATGCTTATAATCATGGTAAAGATTTTAAAAATGGAATTACCAGATTATAAGTATGTTCTATACTGCTTTTGTAAGTCTCCATTCAGTCTTTCAGAGGCTAACTCAGACAACATTCCCAACAACAGTGAAAATAGTTCCTTTCTCACTGCATCCCAGCCAATACTATGACCTTCACATGCAAACCATTCTTACTGGTGTGAGATGATCTTGCATTGTTTTCATTTGCAATTCCCTAATAATAAGAAGTGATGAGTAATTTTCATATGCCCATCCTCCTAAGTCAAACATCTCAGACAGTGACAAGTACAAGGACTTAGAGACATATCGCTGGCAGGAGGGAAGTCTGAATTCATATTTTTGTAAAGGGTTCCAAGCAATGGCTCTTGGGATGTCGTAACTGCTTAAACTACTTAGGCAGCTGATTTGTATTTGATATTGTGATTTCTTAATCATTTTGTTTCCTGCAAGGATTGAAACTCCCAATTGTTGCCATCTTAATGAATTAAAATAATTTATCCTCTCTCCAGCAGTGAGAGAGGATCATGTAGGAGCTATATCACTGAATTTGTTTATTCCTGCAGCATTAAAGACAGAAACATGCAGGATAATAATAAAGCAAATATTTAGTCTGGCGTCTCTTTCCATCTCAGAAACATTACAGTAAAAACAATGGTGAGGAGGTGAGATAACCCAATTCCACGTTCTTCTCTCAAGATTTGGTGAAGTTGCCTTAGACAAGTCAATCAAGAGCGACATGAAAAGCCAGTGACAAAAACTTCAAAGGGTTGCAAGGGGGTCAACACAAGATGGAAAACTTTCTGGCTTTGTCCTTTGAGTCTAAGTTTAACAGGGTAAAAAATATTATGCAACAAAAAAAATAAAAAAATATTATGCTTATTTTTAATTTGATTTCAAGCCCTCTAAGGTAATAAGGTATTGTTAAATATATGATGAAAATTATTTTAATATCATATGGGTTTCAAGGAATCTGAAATTAGAAGAGAAATACTAAGAAGAGTAAATCTCAGTTTCTGGAAATTATTGTGGTTGGTAGTAATAAAACCATAGCTTTTCTTAGTGTATTCTACTTGTATATGTGGGAAAGAGAGAAAGCAATTTTCCCATGAATATAATGCTAAAATCTGAATTTTTTAGGGATGAGAAAATGCAATCTCCAATGAAGTTTCTTACCCCACAACTAATTGGTGAAATCTAGGAGAGAGTGGAGCTTCTGGCCCTATCAAAAGTCATAGAGAAATTCAGAGATTTTTCTTTTCTACATACAAAACAAAACCAGCAGGAGACTTCTGCTTGATACAACCTGCCAGATGGAGCAATGAGAAGAGACCATCAAACCAGGGTGAAAGCAGGCAACTTCTACCTAATGTTTCTAGTTCTGCAAATCATGCTCTAGATGCAGATACAAAATATGGATTATCTTCCATTTTAAAAACCAATAGGATAAAAAATCACAAAAAAGAAATTGGTAGAGTATGCACCAACAGTGACTTTCCTAAGATATTCCCAAATGATGCGTATGTGTGCGCCATGCCAACACTGAAGTTTGAATAGCCCTCTTCCAGTCATATAAAGTACAATCCAGTGGCTGGAGAGATAGCGTGGAGGTTGGGCATCTGCCTTGCATGCAGAAGGACGGTGGATAGAATCCTTGCTTTCCATATGGTCCCCTGAGCCTACCAGGAGCAATTTCTGAGCATAGAGCCAGGACTAACTCCTGAGTATCGTAGAGTTTGAGCCAAAAACAGAAGAAGAAGAAGAAGAAGAAGAAGAAGAAGAAGAAGAAGAAGAAGAAGAAGAAGAAGAAGAAGAAGAAGAAGAAGAAGAAGAAGAAGAATTCAGCAAGAAAGCCAAGTCTGCAGAAAATAAAAATCATGAAAATTAGTGAGTCAAAAGATATACAATGAAAGTGAATAAATGATGGATGGATGGGTGAATGGATGAGTGACTAGATGGAAGCAGAATGGATGAATAAAGGGTGATGGATGTATGAATGAATAAATACTTGATAGATACTTGATTGGTTAACAAATTGGTGATAATAAATGATGAATAGATGGATGGTGGATATATGAATTATGGGTAGATGATGAATGTAGCAATTATGGTATAGTGTTTGTAGTATAAGGGTCTGACCTGTCCAAACATTTTTGGGTTCTTCTCTGTATTCTCCAGACATAGTCAAAAATCTGATCTTTATAGTGAGAATAATAGAGGGTTTTTGTGTCAGGAGGTGTATTTGCAAAGTGGTTTAGATCAACAGGTATTAACCTTAATCAGACATTGATCAGAATGTCAATATCCTGTGTAAGCATTACAGCCTAAATACCACTGTTCACATCAACTAGGATTCATCTGGTTATTCTGCTGAGAGAAAAAAAACATCTGCCGTGCTGAACAGGCATTGGTGACTCTCCTCTTGACTGTGAGCAAGAATGTGGCCTGTAAAGGTTATTTCCAGACAGCTCATGGGACTCATATGAAGGAGATTCCAATTGCTGGGTCCTTGGGGGCCACCATCTCCATATCTCAGTACCTCTTCTAGAAAATAGAGACAGGTGTTGCCCACAAGGTGAGGGAATCCACTCTGGTATTGGTAGTGAAGATGCACCAACAGCCTCTGTTATGACTAAAACTCTTATCTTTCTGAGATCTGCAGAAGTACAGGCAACCTAGGACCTACAGCTTTTCTAAAGAAATCATGGGATGGCTGTACTCTGCCTGCAGTTCTAGGACTCGAGTATTTCTCTCCATCTCCATGGAAATCACCCAGATCAAAGTCACACACGCATGTTTTCAGCCTTCTCTGGTCAAAGCTAGAGAAAACAGGTAACTGCAGTTTCTCCTAGCTGTGAGCTACATACACCTAGAGGATCTTATCTAACTCATTTTATCCTTCCATGCCTCAGTTTATCCATCTGGGACTGATAGAATAATGACATTCTCTCCTCTCCATTTTCTCAGTAGCCAAGTGGAATAAAATGGGTTGAAAAGTCAGAATATGCCAAGGGGAAGGAGAGAGGTTTCTGGCCTTCATCTCTACTGCTTCTCTTTTATTACCACTCAACATTGCCAGGATTCTGAGTTTTTTTCCCTTTCCACATCTCTCCAACATAGCCTGAGTTTTCATTTGATATCTTGATCAATAACAGACATGACAGTTCAATCTCACATCTACCAAGACAAATGAAGACAGGGCCAAGGGCACAAGGTACTGGGGGAACAATGAGGCTAGACCTCGGTGGGGCAACATAGGTTACAAGCATGTGATGTGAGCACAGCCATATCCAGTGACACATTCAGTTTCTACCATAGTCATCAGGGCTATACATACTGGATGTCATTTCCTACATGGATCGTGGCATCTGTTTCTCAAAACGGGATGAAGCCATCTCTAAGAGACCATGACTTAGATGCACAAAATGGACTGTTCCCATGGGCTGCCATGTGACCTCATGATCTGAGGGATGCCCAACTCTACCCCTTGTTGAATTTATATAATGAAATGTTCCTCTATGGGAAATAGTTCAGGAGGTACCCAGAGCCTTTACCCTTGTCTGCAGAGTTCTGGACATTTGTTGCAAATGTCTCAGGTGAACACCATCATTTTAATAAACTCCATAAGCTTGACACCATATTGACCATTGGGGTGATTTGTCATTTAAACTCCTCAAATATGGTCTTCTCACTCTGAAAACAGAGGAGCTTCCCCAGACAAGAAAACTGTGACAAGAAACCCATGTTCCAAAACTCCTCCACTGATGGGAGTCTCAAAATAAAATATGGATAATCCCCAGAAACTTCAATGAAATCTGAGTCCATCAGCATTGACAAGGAGGTGCAGGGCAACAGAGACAGCTAATTAAGGAGTCTGCCTTGTGCCTGGAACAGGCTTAACTGTGGTCCCCACAAAGTTATCTATCCTAACTCCCTAACTTCCCAAAGGAAATAGTATTTGAGTTTAAACTCTCTCTATAAAGGTGGTGTCATTTAAATATAGACAGTGGCTTATACTGAGAACCAATATAACTGAAAGGTTCAGAGAAAAAAAGTGGGGTACAGCTGCCCAAAGGAAATATATTATGGGGAGATCCCAGGGCAAAGTCCATCAACCAGAGCTCTCATCAGAATAAACCAGCCCTGTACTATTTCATCCAAGACTCAGTTGCAGAGCCATAGCTATTCAGCAGAGATCAGGCAATAAAATGGGAAATGGAGACACATTAGTGTCAGGATCTCCCGATCAACAAGACGTCTGTTTTAACACAAAAACTTCAAACCAGAATCTATAAGGTGATAGAAATGTAAGAAGTCTGTATCACAGAAAGCTTTGAAAGCTTTGGAATGATAATTTGTATCCTAAATCCTGAGATTTAGGGTTCATCTTCTTTATCATTTTACTTTCCCACATTGTTTCTTCCCGCAAATGAACATGTTACCTTCCTTTTTCCTTCCCTAGCCCTTCTATACACTCAACACAGAGGAATCTAGGAAAACTCCTCTTTGAAGAAGTCACTTGAGCTCAGTGTTCCTTAAATGTACAGAACCAGAAAATAACATGAAATTTACAGTCTCTGAGTCTCACAGACTTGAATGAACCAAGAGGCAGTTAACACAAGCCTTGCTGAATAAACTCAGTTTTCTATTGACAAATAAATCATTTTATATTAGGGTAAAATCATAATAATCATTTTAAATAATCATGGGGACTGGGATTATCAAATAGCTCATTTGGAAGGAACATTATCAGTTTATGAGATCCTGAGATTCCAAGATGGAAAGTATCTGGGTAAAAATCCAGTTTTGTTATTTCTACACACACAAAGGGAAATTCATATTTGAATACTTTAATGAGAAAATGCAGCAAATTCTGATTAAGTATAAAGTGACAGCACTTGTTTCAGATAAGACATTCCATTTATCTTTGCTGACATTGAGGTGAAATCACAGGAGAGATTTCTAGTCTCCTGGGGCTCCTTAGCAGTTCTTCAACTCTGACTACACACATCTGAACATGCTCCCTTCTACATCTGGGTACAAGTAATAATTTGCTTGAGAATGCAAATTATCATATTAAGCAACACTCTACCCAATTGTTATTTATCCTAGGTTTCTGGAAAACAGAATTCCATCTGGCCCAAATATACTCCAATTTAACTAATTTCAAAGGTGAGTTTCTCTTATTCAAAATTGCTGCTAAAATGGTTAGTTTGGGACCTTAATGGATAAAGGACTGTGGCAATGCTGTCTCACGATGGTTATATTGGACACAACAGTAACTCTCAGAAGAATAAACCAACCACCATTGTTCACTCACTCAGCACACAGAGCCCCTTCCTAGCACAGACTCTGTCCAGGGTGCTGAAATACTACTAAGACTAGACTAGAATCGTGTCTGCATGCATTTTCATACCCAAAAGACCTGGGGAAAATTAAGTCATTACCACAGCAGAGGTCTTGTGAAAATGCATACAAAAATTGCTTTCCCTGGATAATGCAACCTTCACTCATGTTATTGACACAGAACAATGTGAGTTTGAATCTTCATAACAAAAGTAAAGGTAGCCCTGAGCTACCTTTTCCAACTATGAATTCTTAAGATCTGAAACTGAGACTGAATTCCATATTGCAGCAGTAAATATCACATTTAGTCTCCATAAGATTCATAATTACTTTTTTAGTTTACTTGAGTTTTCCCTACTGCTGTGCACATTAGACTTGTTTCTCCACAAACAAAACTATATAAGCCTAGAAACATGTAATATTTTCTACATTTATGTCCATATTTGCTCTTCTCTCACTTAACCACTTCAATTTACCTCTTCCATGTGAATATTACCAAGTATATTAAAAACTTCCCCATAGATAAATTCCACAAGTGAGTTTAATTCCTCAAGTACCTGGTCTTGGTTACATTTTAAAGAAATGACCCCTATTCTTTCCTGATCATCATGGAATTACATTCTTGGGGTTTTCTCTTTTATTGATGTTATTTTGTTTTACTTTTTTAAATCCCTGGCTATACTTAGCATTTCAGTTCAGGAATCATTCCTAGCATGGCTTGGAGGACCATAAAAGATGCGAACGGTTGAACCTGGGTCAGGCTCATAAAAGGCAAATGACCTAGCCACTGTACTATATTTTGGGTTTTCTCTTATCTCTTCAATCTGTTAACCCACCAATCCTTTTGAATAATATTCTCCAGTAAATGTTCTACAAACTTTTCTCCTGGCTTCTTCTGGTTTTCATTCCTGCCTCCATGCAAATTATCTGCAACTGGAAGTGTTTGTCTCGTGGTTAAAGAGCAATGTGCTCAACTGTCTCCTTGGCATTTCCTCCACATTCTGTAATGGCCTCGAAATTGATATATCTACAAATAAACTCTTGACTCAGTTCCTAAGTAACTATCAAGTCCTCTGTCTCCACAAATGGCATAACCAATTGTTACAATCTGGACATTTAATCTTACTCCTTTTTAGCACAGATGATTGTATTCAGGGTTTCCACCTGTATCTGTGCTTAGGAGTTATCTCTAGAAGTGCTCAAGGGACTATATGGGGTATCCCAAAGACTGAAGCTAAAATATGGCCATCTACAAGGGAAGGGTCCAACCCATTCAATGATCAGTCTCAAGGCTTTTGTTTCCAGAAACTTCCATGGAGGAAGTGTAAAATCATAGTGTTTAAACAATATACAGGGAAAGTCAGGCTGAACATGAAATTGATCACTATATTGGATGACTTTTCTTGGTGAAGCCCTTTTCTTCCCAGGCTCCCATTTTACTGATTGTTTTTTATCATTTGAAAGGGAGAGAAGGATAAAAGGAGAGGCAGAGGGGAGAGGCATATACAGACTGTTGAATAGGGGTAAAAAACTCAAAATATTCTTAATAAAAAGCTTCTAGGTACAGAGAGATAGTATGGTGTGTATCAGTATTTGTGCTTGTAGGTACTTGTCTTGTACTTGTCTGCTCTAATCTCTGGACACCCCATATGGTCCCTTGGGCACTTCTGGATGTAGCCCCTAAGTACAGCATCAGGACAAAGCTCTGAGCATAGTTAAGTGTGCTCAAAAATAAACAAGAAAATATTAGAGCATGATGACTGACAAACAATGCTCATGAACCACATAGAAGGGTTGAGCCACTTGCCAGTGTGGCAATAGTGCTCTAAGCAAACAGGAAAAGGAAAGTGCATTTTCAAATAAATATCCTCATCCACGTTGAAAGGTAATGTGCCATGTGTGACCAAAATAGCAACAAGGGCAATATAACGTGTGTAAGGATGTATCAAAAAGGGGCATGCCATATACTATGAGTTTGCAATGTGTTTTGCAGACACGAATGCACACACCCCAATACAGTTATCCCGTGTGTTCGAGTTTGCTACTCTCACCTTTCATGAGAGGCTCAAGCTGCAGCCTCCAGCATGCTAGGAAATGGTTGCTAGAACTGTTTCTCTGCATTCCTGTTGCTGACGATGCATCCTATGCTCCTTTTTAAAGAGCTTTCATCTGTTCCACACAAAATAATGGTTATCTAACAATTGCTACTGTGCTCTGGCAAACACACTGAGACTTGTTTTAAAAAAGTTATCTGCTTCTCTGGAGTAAAGTTAAACATCTGAACAAAAAACACATCAGGAGGCCACAGTGAAAATTCCAAAGAACAAAAGCTATTTTTCAAGCTGAAAGGAGGCAGGAAAGAAGGTCACATTAGCAAGATAAAAAAAAGACTTTCCTGAAAGTGAAACTCAAAGCAACCCTTCGAAATGACTCTGTCCTATCAACAGCACAGTGATGTCATCTAAAACTTCAGATTTTATGAAATATAGATAATTATAAACCAGGATTCAAGTTCACTTTGCTCAGGGAAACAGATTTCTGTGATATAAAGTCACTTTCACTATCATGATGAAGACAGTTCAAAAATGTTCCATTGAAGCTTACCACAAAGAGTGGTGAATCCAGTTAGAGAAATAACTACACTGACAACTATCATGACAATGGTAGTGAGAGAAATAGAATGCCTGTCTCAAATACAGGCAAGGAATGGGAAAGGAAGGGGTTGGGGAGGGGACATTGGTGATGGGAATGTTGCACTGGTGAAGGGGGGTGTTCTTTTTTTTATAACTAAAACCCAACTACTAATGGTGCTTAAATAAATATATAAAAATAAAAACAAAAATGTGCAATTGGGCATCATCTCCCTTTATCAAAATCTGATACTTTTTAACTGTCTACATATGCATGAACAGTGAAGTTATGAATGTCACAGTAATAGCTTTGTATGTGGAAAAACTTCATCAATGAAGACATGAAATAACTTTATATAGGAAAACAATTTCCAGAAAGTTTCCTTGAGAGTGGCACATGACTGCTTAGTGAAAAAAAATCAGCAAAACATATACAACCCACTGAATGGGCAGGATGGTAATTTAGAACACATGTATAGCAAAAGGAGCTAAAATTCAAAATATATCAAGAACTCACACAATTTCACAACAAAACATCGAGTGTGATTCAAGTGGAGTAGGGGTTCTGAGCAGACATTTTTTCAAAAAAAGAAATACAGATAGTCCCCAGATACATAAAAAACGCCCTTTGTGCATAGGAAAATATGCAAAGCAAGAGGAAAATGAGACATCATTTCATAATACATTAGTTGTGACCAAATTAAAAAAGATATATATAACCAAAATAGAATCTGGGGGGCCGGGCAGTGGCGCTGGAGGTAAGGTGCCTGCGCTAACCTAGGACGGACCTCGGTTCGATCCCCCGGTTCCCCATATGGTCCCCCGTGCCTGCCAGGAGCGACTTCTGAGTGAATAGCCAGGAGTAACCCCTGAGCGTCACCGGGTGTGGCCCAAAAACCAAAAAAAAAAAAATAGAATCTGATTCACCACAATAATGAAAGTGAGAGAACAGAAGCTAGATAAAGAAAACACTGTATGCACAAAATAAAAATAGAATCTGATTCACCACAATAATGAAAGTGAGAGAACAGAAGCTAGATAAAGAAAACACTGTATGCACAAAATAAAATCTCATTAAACATAAAAACAATGTAAAAAGGAGACCAGATGGCTTGGACTGAGAAAATATGGTATATATATACCACATCTGTAGAAAAATGAAATTATACAATATGCTGCTACATGGGTGGAACTGAGGGGTATTCTGCTGAATGATACCAGTCAGAAGAGATGGTTACAGAATAATAGTATCTTATATGTGGGATATATATAATATAATAAGAGAATGAGAAGTAGCTGAAAGCAATAGGCACTAAGAACTGGTTTCCAGAATGGAGGAGCTGACCAGGGCTGAGATATGAGGCAGGGGGGAGCAGGCCTGAGAGAAGGATGCAGAGAAAAGGTGGAGGGAAATGGACACTTACTGGGGGTGTGGCATTGGAATTTTGCATATATGACATCCTCCCAATGACAGCATTATAAAATTGTAAAGCATGATAACTGAAGTAAAATTGAAAAAAAATTATGGTTAAAACTTGCCATTTATGGGGCCCGGGAGATAGCATGGAGTTAAGGCGTTTGCCTTTCATGCAAAAGGTCATCAGTTCGAATCCCGGTGCCCCATATGGTCCCCCGTGCCTGTCAGGAGCAATTTCTGAGCATGGAGCCAGGAGTAACTCCTGAGTACTGCCGGGTGTGACCCCCACCCCAAAAAAAAAAATCAAAAAAAAAAAAACTTGCCATTTACAACAACAGTAATAGGCCTTGAGGGCTAGAGGCTTAATTAAATAAATCTGAGAAAGACAAATACTATATGATCTCTCTTCTATATGGACAAAGAAAATTGGAGACCAGATTGTTTTCTGAAAGAGCACAAAGAACTAGGGAAGGTAGGACTCACATGGTACAAACTTCCAGGAATGAAATAACTCCTTCACAGGGCTTCATGTTTAGAAAGGAGAGTGCCTGCAAATGATTCTACATGGCCTATTTAAGAGCAGGTGGGGGTAGATACTAAAAGTTTGCACCAGTTAGTAACTCTGAATTATGGTTGGCACCAGAAAGACTTACTGCCAACAACCAAAATATTGCAACATACAAAAATATCATTCTATTCTGTTATTATGAAATTCTATAATATTATGTCAATGACATTATTCAGAAAGGCAACTACTAAAATACAAATATTATCAGAAATGCACAACCAATACAAGAAATTATGTTTGCATTGGTCTATGAGTGACCACTTTTCCTTTGTAACTACTGTTATCAAGAAACATGAATCTGGAATAATCATCTATTCCAAATTCATTTTTACATAAAAATGCTTCCATTGTCCCTAAAACACTGTATTCTGAACAGCTTTGTAAACCACAGTATTTAGTTGCAAACTTTAAAAATGCTTCCATTGTCCTTGATTGTTTCCATAGCTTCAAAGACATCAAGATAAACCTTTGGCATTTAGATTCTTATTGTAATTTTGGATAGAGATCTTCATATAAACAGTGATACTTAGGATATTATATTTGTATTATACACACTATATTATATATGCAATATATGTATATATTATAAACTATACTCTATATTATATATCATGTTGTATGCATATAATAAGCCTTTGATTTCAGATGAAAAATTGAGCTTTATTAAAATTAAGTGAATTGAGATAGATAGTACAAAAGGTAGAG
>PVKC010048372.1:0-10892 GCA_004027635.1 Crocidura indochinensis | reverse complement strand
CATGCTCAGAAATTGCTCCTGGCAGGCACGGGGGACCATATGGGGCACCGGGATTCCAACCGATGACCTTTTGCATGAAAGGCAAACGCCTTACCTCCATGCTATCTCCTGGGCCCCTATCCTCTTATTTTAAGAGAGATCTTTATTTTTTTATGTGTGGGGATGCCTCTTTCTCTGCTGACTAGGTTTCTCTATGAGATGGGAAGCAGAGCAGGAAACAGTTAGTTATTGGCAGCTCCAACAATATTGCAATATTGTCCTATGTAGAGGGATTCAGAGGAATCTTCAACGACTCTTCTGTAAAATCCCAGTGAAGGATTCTGATAGGCTCAATTCTGGTCACATGCTTTCTATTAACCAATCACTCATTCCTGGGGGGAAATTGAGTGTTATGATTGGGTCAATCTAGATTGGTACCCATCTCTAAGAAGCATAAGAAGGGGCCGCAGTAATAACTGTACCAGAATATCTGGGTTCAGGGAGTATGCCAAGTTTAATTTTTTTAAGGAGGAAGTGAGAGGCACTGTGAAGTGGGTGGAGAAAGGAAGCTGGAGGATCTGGGCAGAACCTGTACCAATTGTAACAGGGTCTTTATTCCCTTTATAGAGAAAAAATCTGACTTATAACTGATATATGTTAGCAGTGGTAAAACAGGACTCTTGCCTTACTCTGCTGGAAACAGGCATCTTGAACCTTACTAAGCCAGTTCCTACACTGTCCAATGATCCGGCTTCTGCCGCTCCTCCTGCATCCCTTAACTGGCCTGCCAATAGGTTCTCTCCCTTCATAATCCAGTCCAAACCAAGAGAAGCTCAATACTCAGTGACTCAGGCCCTCCCAGGCTGTGAACTTACAACTCTAATCTTTAGGATGAATTTGATTGGCAGTTCTTTTCCTTCTGGACCCTGGGGTGCAGGAAAACGCAACTCCTGGCGATTTATTGTTGATCCGACAGTGAGGAGAGTGAAAGCATCAAAGAGAATCTAAAGCAGCTTGGTGCTGCCAGGGGCAGCATTAGCAGGAGCTGCGGGAATGTGAGGGTGGCTGGCATGGAGCTGCTTAGCATGCCTCAGGGAAGCACACAGCTCAGAACCCAGCATTGAGACCCTCACAGTGACTGCTGAACGCCTACCCCTACCTAACCCAGACCATTTAAAGGGTCTGGCATTGCCATACAGCATGTTGGAGACAGAGAGATCCAATCTTCTAACCTTGTTCCTTTAACCAGTGGGAGAACAGAGCCAGAGAGGCCCAGACCCTCCCAAAGAGATGAAGGGAAGTTAGAGTAAGGTTGGTCCTGACACCATGAACCTCCACAGAATGGGGGTAAAGCTGCGTGCCAGGTCCATGGGGTTCTCTCCACAAGTACATTTAATCTTTACCCAGCACCTGTGTAGACATAATGTCTCGGGGCCCGGGAGATAGCATGGAGGTAAGGCGTTTGCCTTTCATGCAAAAGGTCATCAGTTCGAATCCCGGTGCCCCATATGGTTCCTCGTGCCTGCCAGGAGCAATTTCTGAGCATGGAGCCAGGGATAACCCCTGAGCACTGCCGGGTGTGACCCAAAAAACAAAAAACAAACAAAAAAAGACATAATGTCTCTACCCTTGCTCTAGTGGTAAAAGAAAATAGTTGCATAGTTCAAGGACATAGAACCAAGTTTAAAATCTCTTTGACACAGCCCAAAGTCCTTGCTTAAAAGGTCAAGCGGGTAGTCCTTTTGTGGGCTCTGCATTTTTGGTGCCGCTACTGCAAGTCAAAGCTGTAGCACAATTAATGCCATTTCTATTTCTCATCCCCTGTCTGCTGCCTTGGCTTAGTCCTGGACACTTGCAGGGTATAGAGGGAGCTGGGTAAGGAGAAATGAGGGAATTGTCTGTGCCACTGCCCTTTGCTTCTGGATGTGGTTTGCCTACAAGAGTGGCCAGTGGCTGCTATGGTGAACCTGTGTGGCAGCTGTGGACCTGGCAATGACAAGAGCAGCAGAGGCAGCATCTAGGCCTCTGGGGTCAGCAGGAAGTGGGGCCTCAGCTCTGCTAATGAAACCTCCTCCCTGGTTTTCTTACAGCCCAATCACCTCTCTTCTTTCCCTTTGCACTGTTTCAAGGCCTGAGATCAGCTCCCCATCAGGCCCCCAGTCTGCAACTCCTAGTGTGTCCTCTCTGTAACTCCTAGTGTGTCCTCTCTGTTTCCCTGAGGCCAGAATGGCCTGGCCTTTGTTATCAGGGAGACAAGCCCTCAATAATTGGTGGAGACTGGATGGAGGGTGGAAGATCCCATTGCTAGGAGGCTGCATCTGTGAGAAGGAATGGGGGTGGGGGCACATACTGCAGGGAAAGAGAGATGAGGAGGAGGAGGAGGAAGAAGAAGAGGAAGAGAGAGACAGAGAGAAGAGAGACAGAGAGAACAGAGAGACAATGAGAGAGACAGAGAGAACAGAGAGACATAGAGAGGCAGAGAGAACAGAGAAACTGAGAGAAAACAGAGAGAGACAAAGAGACAGAGACAGACAGAGAGACTGAGAGAGCCAGAGAAAGAGAGAAAGCGAGCAGAGAGCAGAGAAAGCAGAGAGAGAAAGAGCGAGTAGAGAAATACTGAGAGACAGAGAACAGAGAGAAACTGAGAAAACAGAAAGACAAAGAGACAGAGACAGAGAGAGATTAAGAGAGACACAGAGAGAAAGACAAAGAGAGAAAACCAGAGAGAGCAAGAGAGATAGAGAAAGAGAGAGGGGGGGGAGGGAGAGGGAGAGGGAGAATGAGCCAGGAATGAAGTGCTCCCTCCACATGAAGCACGGCTGGAAAATCAGTCTCTCCTGATTGCTAGGAGAAGGCATTTAGGTCTGGGAACCAAGAGACAGATACAAATGAAAATCAGTCCTAAATGCCTTCCCAGGGGTGGTGGAACTGCAATGCGCAGTAAACTCACAAACACAAGCTGAACTCACAAGCTCCATGACTCTTATTTACAAGTGAGGCACTGATTGGGGGAGAGAGAGAGACAACCTAAGCACCCTTGTGGGGACCTTTCTGGATTTGGAAACTGCGTGTGTGTGTGTGTGTGTGTGTGTGTGTGTGTGTGTGTGTGTGTGCGCGCGCGCGCATGCGCTCATTCTGAATAACCCACAGAAGTAAATGAGGCACAGAGAAGTTTGGGGTTCTTTTTTTGGTTGTATTTGTGTTACTGTTGTCCATGGGACACGCCTACCTGTATTCAGAAGTGCTCCTGGCTTTGTACCCAGGGACTAATCTTGATGGTCAGGAAGCCATATGAAATGTAAAGATAAAATCTGGGTTGACTGCATGCAAGGCAAGTGCCCTACCTGCTGTATTACTGCTCCAACCCCATGAAGATATTTTGCCGTATTTCTAGTTCCCAGAAACAGCTGCCCTGTCCTCTGGGCCTTCAAGACCCACCCATCTATTGCTTTTCCAATTTGGGGAATGTTCTGCAAAGCCCAGCAGCACCAGTGGGAAATTCATGGGAGTTTCTTAGAGCAGATGGTTGCTGCAAGCCAGATTTTTTGCAGGAGACTGTTCTCCTTTGAAATGAATGTTTGACTATTCACCTGTCCTGCTAGAAATGGAATGCTCTTGTTTCAATAGCTGCCAAGTGACTGAAATTTGGTGGCCCACAGTGCCTGGGTAGTACCCAGGTTCTAAGCTGCCATGAAAGATATTAGTCCAGTGGCAGGAGGACCCTGTCCTGAAATCTGGACGATTTCAGAAGCAGGTGGCAAGATCTTGAGCTCCCCTCTGTGGCTGCATTACCACCTTTCAGTCAACACACACCATCAGCCTCTTGGGACTATCTCCTCCCCAGGCAGAGGAGCATCTTGTTGAACTTCTGCAACACATGACAACAACTTTGATATCTTGAAGCAAGAGAAACTTATTTCCTCTGACTCTAAAGGCAGGAGTTTGGGACGAAGCAGTGAGTAGAGCCACATTTTGCCAAGGGCTCCTAGAGATGTTTCCTTGCCTCTTCCTCCCTTTCATGGTGCTTGCCTTGATACCTGCAATGCATACTCCCACTCTGACCCTTCTCCATATGCCTTCCCTCATGTCTCTGAGTTAAAGCTTCTTTGTTTCCTATAAGGACACTGGTCATTGGTTTTAAGTCCTCTAATACACGGAGTGTATTTCGGTGCAAAGACACCGAAACAGCCACATTCTGAGATCAAGTGCACCCCTCTTAGAAAGGGACTGTCATACCTCTGACAACTGTGCTGGTCCCCAACAGGGTCTCTGTGATGGCTCAATAGACCCTGAAGAAGGGAAAAAGAGAAGCTGTTCCAGTGAGTAGCTCATCTATACCCTTGTGGCTGACATGAGGAGGAGAGAGGGAATCATGGGTGGTAAGAGCAATTTGGGGAGAAGCTTGGAGAGAAGCCAAGAAGACTGGCACCGGATTCTGGGTATAAGGCAGGATCTCTCTGATTATCAGAGTATGCAGATATGGAGAGTTCTGGCTGCACAGAGAGCAAGTGCTCAAGGTTCCTTGCTGTCCAGAGTTCTGTGGAGGTGGGACTCTTGCCTAGTCTCAGTAGGTCTGGAGATGGAGAAGATCTCTCCTGGCTGCAGCGTCTCTCTCTACCACATCATAGCAAGTATACTTGTGAATGTTCCCACACCTGCCTTTTCTGTGAGGCTCCATCTCACTCCACTGTCATCCACCTTAGGTTAGGAATTACTCTGTGGGCTGTTTTTCCTTCAGCAACTCTAACACTCTCAGAACTGCCCCCTCCAAGAAGACTTTATCCAAAGTCCCTGGTATATCCCCTACTCCCCTACTCAGGAACTGCCTGCTGGGAAGTGGTGATGCCTTCCTCAAAGAGGGGGGTTCTTTCATGAGGTGGTGCATATAGTTAGGCCAGGCTGTCCTTAGAGAGAGGCTGCCTGGCCCCTGACCCCTGTCCAGTAGGTGTGGACTCTTCAGATTCACATGCGGAACTTTGGGGCATTTAAGGAGACACACAGATATGTAGGGTTTGAGGACCTAGAACTTGCTGATAGGACCAAGTGCCTAGCAACGTCCAATGTCTGAGACAGCATTGACCACCAGTCCCTGCCCACTCACTCCCACCCTGCCAGGTTTTGGAGACAAGACCCTTTAAGATGAGGTGAGTGGCCCAGAATTCTGGACCAGGCTGCATTGTGCAAGAGGTGCAAGCCTTCCTCCTGCTGCTGCACCCCCACATACATCTGCACAACAATCCCCACCTTCAGCTCTCAGGGGCATCTGGAATGAGACAGATGAAATGGATGATATGAGCAGTGGACAGCTGCATGCTCGCTCTCACTGGCAGCTTCCAGCCTCCCTTCCAGGACAACCAAGAACGGAACTCCCCGCAGACAAAGACTGGCTCCTCCAGGGAGCCCCTCCTGCCACCTCGCTGACTCCCTGCCAGCTCTTACATTCAATAAAAGGGTAATTAAATTTTACATAGTTTTCCTTTTTAATACTTCAATAAATATCTCCTGTGAAAATCAATTGACATTTCTGTACTTAATGCTTAATAACTGGTCTCATAAATTTAAATGATCCCTATAAATCTAAATTAAATGCCCAGGTTTCGATGTAGTTAGGACACCTAATTAATAAAGTGCTAGCACATAACCACTACTAATCTGTTTACCTCCAGCTGACTTTGCTTTGCACAGGCTTCCCCACAGGGAGTGGGTGGGGATGTCAAGGACAGGGCCCTTGGGCATTTTGCCAGCTGCTGGGAACCCCCTGGACTTCCCCATGTCTTCCCCCACCTTGGGTTCACCTCCCTGCCAGTGAGTGAGTGAGTGAGTGAGTGAGTGAGTGAGTGAGTGAGTGAGTGAGTGAGTGAGTGAGTGAAGGTGGAAAGTGATCAGCAGAAGAACAGCAGACCTCTGTAGGAATCAGAAAGCCTGTTGGAACAGTCCTATAGGTGTGGCTCTGAAGAAGTTGTTTGCCCTCTCTTGGCCTCTATATAATAAAGAAAAGCTCAGTTTGTTCCTGACACATTCCTGCTAGTGTAAGGTGAGGCAGGATGGTAGAAGTTTGGTTCCCTTTTCCAGATGAGGATGAGAGGACCAGCAGCCCCTCTGGATCCCAGAGTGGAAACAGCTGTGGAGGGGGGCAGGTTCCAGGGAATGCAGAAGTCCTCCAAGCATTGAGAAAATAGAGCTGGACACAGACAGGGGGTGGGGAGGAGAGAGTAGGGCCTTGACCTCCCCAAGTACTCAGAAGTTTCCAGCAATTGGGCCTTAGCTTCCAGCCCTTGCTGAAGACCTTCCTCCATCTAGGACATTCACAGAAAACGTCCAAGTAACTGGTATCTGCATGCTCAGCTTGACACTGCAGGTGCACCACTGCCGGCTCTACATGGCAACCACAGGCTACAAGATCACCAATGGGGAGGACACCCCCAAAATCATGAATGGTGACTAGGAGCAGGTTAGACATTCCAGGAAAGCAGTGTTAGGGATCTGGGTCCCAGGGGGCCTCTTAGTTTGCTCCCCAATCAGGATGTGCTGCATGCAACCTAGAAACACATCTGCCCTGTCACCATCTAAGCAATGACCCACCAAGATACTCCTTGGATCATCCCCAGGACACCCCAGAAGTGACCTTGTAGAGACCACGGCTTTAGTAAAGGCAGGAGAAAAGCCCTCCACACCCCTCTTGAGCTGTGTGAGGCTCTTCTCTCCCCTCCCCTTCTACTCCAACACACACACACACACACACACACACACGCGCACACATGCATGCACGCACACATGCACATGTTCTTGGTGCTGCACTGGACCAGTTTCTGGACAGCCAATCAGGGCCTTCCATGGTAGAGATGAGATGAGGAATTGTTTGTGTGTTTCCTTTGATTACTTATTGATTTTTCTGGTTTGCTTTGGCAGTGACTCTTTTTATTTGTTTAAGGTGCAAGATGCTATTGGGTAGGAGAAACAAGGTGTAAAAGTCTGGGACCCCAGCTGGATGCCCACTTATATTCATGAGCCCCTCCCCTCTGGCAGGTCTGCCTGGTCCCCTAGCTATAGAAGTCAAGCTTGAAGGACTTGATATGGGGTTTGCTTTTCTAGGATTAAGGGGTGACCAGCTGGAGTCTTGGGAGGTTGTGAGTGAGTCTTTTGAGGTGTGTGGGCAGAGGAGCAGGTTCTGGGATGAGTGGAGGACTGTGTCTGAGCTAAGGGAAAGGAGAGGCTAAAGTGGGTGATTTGATTCTGCCCATTGTGAGAAGGCAGTGGGAAAAAAGAGGCTTTGCCAGGCCAGCCATGGGGTTATTCTACAATGAAAACTGTCCTAGAGTGCTGTCTACCCTCTGTGGGGTTCACTGCCTCTCACCCCCATCTATGAGTGCATGCCTTGCCCTGACATTTCAGCTGCCAGCTCCTCACCACTGTGACAGAGTGGCCAGTGCAGAGCAGGTGCTAGGGAAGAGTCACTGAGTCTGGCAGGACACGTGCATAACTGTTGGCCTGGTGGGTAAATGATTGTGCGGCACATTAACCTGCCGCACATAAGTCTCTGGATAATCAGTCCTCTGGGAGGCTGTGCTCAGAAGCACATCCCTTAGTGAGCTACAAAGCTGGGAAGAGCCAGGGAGATCTAGGCCAGGATGTAGGGTTGGTGTGGGATCTAATGGGTGAGAGTATGGTCTGATGGGTGAGTGTAGGGTCTGATAAGGGAGTGTGGGGCCTAATGGATGTATGTGGGGTCTGGTGGGTGGGTGTGGGGTCTGATGGATGGATATGAGGTGTGATGAGTACATGTGGGTTCTATAGGTGGGTGTGAGGTCTGATGGGTAGGTGTTGGGTCTGATGTGTGGGTGTAGGGTCTGATGGGTGGGTGTAGAGTCTGACAGGGTGGTATGGATGTTTGACAGGATTGCTTTGGAGTCTGATGGAGTGGGTGTGGGGTCTAGTGGGTTTTGGGATGTGGGATCTGGCCTCTTCTCATTGTGTCCCTATTTCATCTGGAACAGGAGCTTGGTTCTCCTCAGATCGGTGGGGTAAAACACAGCAGGTAAACAGAGTGAGATGCAGGTCTGGGCGCATGATAAGTGCTCAAAAGGTGTCCACACTTCCCTCTGGAAGTTCTGGTGAGTGAGAGATTGCTCATCATGAGCAGGGATGAGAGTGAGTGTTTTTATGGACGATGGAACACAGAGTCCAGTGTTCATGCATCAGTAAGGGCTCTGGCTCTTCCTTCTCAGCCGTCCTTCTCAAAATCCCAAGAGCCAGTTTTTGACTGAAGGTGCACAGGCTAACAAGAAAAGTCTGTGATCATTGCCAGTGAGAATGCTCCAGCCCTGCAATTTGCACAGCTCCTTCTTCCACAGGTGGTCAGTACTGTGCCAGCATCCCCCAAATAAGTTCCACAGCTACCCAAAACTTGTTTGCTTGCCTCATTCTCTCTTTCATTCATTGAACAAATGCCTGTAAATTGAGCCATTGCTCTATGCTGGGTTCTGTATGATCTGTTAGGAACCCCACAGGGACAGCTCTCACTGGCGACCATTGCTGTACCAGAATGACTCAGTCTGGTGGGGAAACATTGGTGAGAGCAGCTACACACACCTGACCGCTTCCTGGAAGAGAGACATAGTGTGTACAGAGAGAATATGATGTTTGCACATGGGTATATTTTGTGTGTCTCTGCATATATGTCTACATGTTTGTATGCTGTGATAGATTTATGTATAGGGGTACACATGTGTATGTCTGTCTTCGTGGTCTAGGACATCAGGGAAATATTCTCTTTGTGTATCTCTGTGTGTCTCTGTCTCCTCTCCCCCTCTCTCACTTCACACACTAGTCTCTCTGGTGGGTCATGAGTAAGATCAGTGTATCTGATCTTTCCTACCTTCTCTCTTAACTCTGCTTTTTCCCCCTCCCTTTCCACTCTGCCCTGCAGGAAACCCTGGCCACAGCCACTCAAAAGGTTATAAGCACATTGGATCTGGTGGGGTCAGAACCACAATCTGACCTGATATGCTACTTATCTAATAAAAAAGCAACTTGGGTGAAACTCTTGCTAAGTGCAAAGGATATGGTACTGCAGGGAGATATAGACTACCTGCTTCATGCTTTACTTATTTAAGTAACTCTCAGACAAGTTTTCCCAGTTGCCCAGCCACCAACCCAGAACATTTGCACAGACTTGCCAGGGGGGCACCAAGGCCATAAAACATTTCTAACTAGGGGCTGGGAAGGTGGCGCTAGAGGTAAGGTGTCTGCCTTGCAAGCTCTAGCATAGGATGGACCGCAGTTCGATCCCCTGGTGTCCCATATGGTCCCCCCAAGCCAGGGGTGATTTCTGAATGCATAGCCAGGAGTAACCCCTGAGCATCAAATGAGTGTGGCCCAAAAACCAAAAAAAACCCCCCAAAAAACAGAAACATTTCTAACTTGTCCTTCTGATATAGTTCTCCTCTGTCTTCTCCTACCCTAGAATTCCTTAGGTCAGACCCTCCTAATCTCTCCCATTCTCTATTTTTATCCCCATCTGAAGTTACTAATCAGTCCTTATACGGTTTCTTGTGGTTCTTGCCTGCCCCAGGAGATACAGGGGTTGAGTGAGGCTGATGTGATAGAGCATCACAGCCATGAAGCCCTGACCTCAGGCCACCATTCCCTTCTGCCACCAGGAGTCTCTCAGAGACTCGACAACCATCTGCTTTCTGATAAGTATCCACATGAAGGACAACATTGCTGAGTTCCGTCTGCTGCTCTGTAACTGATGCAGGCACTGTTCTGGCTTTCCCATCAACTGACCATCTGCCTCTTCCTGCTCTCCCTCGGGGATAAAAGCACCCACAATTCACTGTGGGTGGGACTGTCAGCTGGCACAGCCTCTATGAAAAACAGTATGGAGACTTCCCCCAAAATAGAACTACTGCATGAGCCAGTCATTTCCTTCTTCTTTGCATCTACGCCAAGAACACAAAAACATTAGTCATAAAAGACAAATGCACACCTATGCTTTTGCATAACAGTTCACAACAGCTAGAATCTGGAAAGAACCAAGTGCCCACCAGAAGGTGAGTGGATAAAGAAGATGCAGTGTTTATCCACAATGGGAGACTGCTTGGCTATAAGAAAAGACAAAGTCCTGCCTTTTGTGGAAGTGTAGATGGAATTGGAAGGCATTATGCTAAAAGAAATAAGTCATAAGGAGAAGGAAAATTGCCAGATGGGATCTCTCATCTGTGGTATATAGAGAAACACAATCGACATTCTCCCATGAAAACAAACTCTTGGACTCTGACAGTAGAACTGAGGTCACCAAGTAGGTAGGGGGAGAAAATAGAATGTGCCCAGATGCTGGAGTGGAGGGTTTGGGGCACTTTAGAGGGGAGAGACACAGTAACTACATACCCCAAAAGCATAAACATGCACACTACTATGTTCAATCATAATAATGAGCTAATCCCATGAACAACACCCCCCCACACACTCACACACTTATGTGGGCTTCAAGCTGTGGAGAAGACCCTGTAACTGAGAGAGGCAAGGAGCAACCAAAGCACCCCAGGGTGTGGCTTCCTTGTTACTCACTGGTGACCCAGGTAATTCCTTGGCTGCTCCATTTTCTTGAGTCTGAGTCAGAGATAAAGACTGCATCTACCTCACTTGGAAACTCATCCATCTGTACAGAGCAGGCGGAAAATATGTCCATCTGTATCCACAGGCAGCCACATGCAAACATAGACTTGGCTGCATCATGCCAGGCAGGGTGGCTCTGCAGATACCTGTCTGTACACATGAATGTTGGGGACAATTCTGCCAGCTCTTGTCCCTGTTTGTGAAGACACACACAGTGCTGTCATTGCTGACTACAGAGTCCAGTAAACACAACCTTTATATGCCCTGGGAAATCAAAACATTCTGTGATTTTCTCT
>PVKC010048371.1:0-10906 GCA_004027635.1 Crocidura indochinensis | reverse complement strand
TACATTATATTGCTGGTGTATTTGGTGGTCGGGAGAAGAAAACAGACCCATGCCAAAAACGAAAAATATACATGCTCAGCCATATCTAAAGAAAAAAGAGTTCCTTAAAAGAAAAAATAAAAAAGGATTGAATAAAAGACATAATGAAAGGAATAAGGTGGGGCCGGGAGGGATAACATGGAGGCAGGGCATCTGTCCTTCCTGTGGAAGGATGGCGGCTCACAGTCCGGCATTCCAAATGGTCCCCCATGCTAGATGGGCATTTCTTACTAAGGACTGTGTATACCAAAAATAAATTAAACTTCAAACATATACACCAAATGAAGGAACAGCAAAATACTTAAAACAATTGTTGATCAACTTGAAGAAAGACATCAATAACAACACAATAATAAAGCAAGTTTCAACACCAATTTGTCACCCATTAATACAGCAACAAGGCTAAAGTGTAACAAAGTTATACTGGTTCTGAATGAATAAGTAGGAGCAAGTGGCTTAGTAGATATATAGAGAGCTCTTTATCCTCAGAAAAGTGGATAAACATTCTTCTCCAATACACATGGGTCATTCTCCAACATAAACCATATGCTGGACCATAAAACATACCTCCACAAAATCAATAACATAAAAATTGTTTTTATTTTCTTCTCAGATAATTAAGCACTGAAAATAGAGATGAATTATAGACAATGGCACATGCTTTTAAAAACTGAAAATTAGGAACCCGGGAGATAGCATGGAGGTAAGGCGTTTGCCTTTCATGCAAAAGGTCATCGGTTCGAATCCCGGTGCCCCATATGGTCCCCCATGCCTTCCAGGAGCAATTTCTGAGCATGGAGCCAGGAGTAACCCCTGAGCACTGCCGGGTGTGACCCAAAAACAAAAACAAAAACTGAAAATTAGACAGTCAGAGATGAAATCAAAGGGAAACCTATAGCTTCCTGGAAACACTTAAAAATGAAGACAGGAATTATTAGAATATGTGGGACAAAAAAAGGCTCAATTAGGAGGAAAATTTATAGCTTAAAAGCATTCATCACAACAAAAGAAAAGGCCTACATTATAACTTGATGGCACAGCTTAAGAAATTTAAAAAAGAAGGGGCTGGAGAGATAGCATGGAGATAAGGCATTTGCCTTTCATGCAGAAGGACCGTGCTTTGAATCCCGGCATCCCATAAGGTCCCTGTGACTGCTGGGGCGATTTCTGAGCATAGAGTTAGGAGAAACCCCTGAGTGCTACTGGGTGTGACCCAAAAACCAAAAAAATAAATAAATAAATTTGAAAAAGAGCTACAAAATAAGTTGAAAGTAAGCAGATAAAAGAAATAATGAAACTCAGAGCAGAAGTTAATTAACTAAGCACCAAAAAAATCCTAAAGATCAATAAAAGCAGGAGTTTGTCCCTTGGAACATTTTTTTAAACAAATGTTTTTTTAAACAAATGTTTTTTAACAAATGTTTTTTAAACAAATGTTTATCATTGATAAACAATTTTTAAGACTCACATACAAAAGGAGAGAGTGGAACTTAATAAACAGAATCAGAAATGAAAAGGGGATGTCACTACAAATACTACAGAAATTTAAAGAGTAATTGAGGGCCCGAAGAGATATCACAGCGGTGTTTGCCTTGCAAGCAGCCAATCCAGGACCAAAGGTGGTTGGTTCGAATCCCGGTGTCCCATATGGTCCCCCATGCCTGCCAGGAGCTATTTCTCAGCAGATAGCCAGGAGTAACCCCTGAGCACCGCCGGGTGTGGCCCAAACCACCCCCCCCCCAAAAAGAGTAATTGAAGATTACTTTGAGAATCTCTATGCCAAAAAAAAAGTAAGAGAACCTGGAAGAAATGGAAATATTTTGAACTCCTGCAACATTCTAAGTTTGAACCAATACTACCCAGAATACCTGAACAGACTTATCACCATTGAGGATATTGAAAGGATAATGAAAAAAGTTCCCCAAAATAAAATCCTCGATCCAGATGGGTTCACTAGTGAATTCTTCAGACCTTTAAAGAGGATCTACTGCCAATTCTCTTCAAGCTCTTCTGGGAAATTGAAGAAACAGAACCACCCTCAAATCACTCTTATAAACCTGAAATAAAAAGCAGACAAAAACACACCACAAATAAAGAAAATAATAGACCCATATCCCTGATGAACATGAATGCAAAGATCTTCAAAAATAGTGGCAAGAATCCAGAAACTCATCAAGAAGTTTATACACCATGACCAGTTAGGATTTATTTCAGGGATACAAGTTTGGTTTAACATATACAAGTCAATCAATATTAATACACCACATCAATAAAAGGAAAAACAAATACCATATGATCACAGCAGTAGATGTTCAGAAAGCATTCAACAAGGTCCATGATTAAAAAAAGAAGCCTCTAAATAAGATGGGAATCGAAGGAACTTTTCTCAATATTCTCAAAGCTACTTATCACAAACTCATTGCAAGCACTATAGTTACTAGGAAAAAAAATAAAAGTCTTTCCATTAAGATTTGGCACAAGGCAAGGTTGCCCCCTCTTGCCTATTCTATCCAGTATAATACTGGAAGTACTTGCAATAACAATTAGGCAAGGAAAAGACATTAAGAGTATCCACATCGAACTTGAAGAAATGAGGCTCTAGCTGTTCGCAGATGACATGACACCAAATCTAGAAAATTCCAAAGACTCCACAAAAAAGATATACCTCAGAAATACAAAAGCACAATACAAAAATTCCCTCTGCACTCCTATATTCGTTACACATATACTCATCACAGCACTATTTACAGTAGCCAGAATCTAGACGCAACTCAAGTGCCTGACAACAGATGCAACAGATGAATGGCTAAGGAAACTGTGGTAAATCTACACAATGGATTACTATGCAGCTATTAGAAAAAATGAAGTCATAAAATTAGTTTATGCATAGTTGGATATGGAGATTATTAAGATGAGTGAATTGAGTCATAGGAGGTGGAGTTCAGGTTCAGGAGGTTCAGCCTAAGGTGAGAAGCTTGCCATGGAGAATGATGAGTGCAGGTGGAATAGAGAAGGGTCTACTATGAAAATAGTGCTTAAAATTGATCACTCTGGACAAGAACTTGGTGCTGAAAGTGGCAAAATTATCATGCAGGACATTCCATCATTAACAATAGTGCAAACCATTGTGTCAAAAAGGAGAGGGAGAGAGAGAGAGAAGCAAATTCTCTGCCCCAGAGACAGGTGGGGGTTAAGAATGGGGGTGGTAGAGGAAAGGGAGACATTGGTAGCAGGAAGGTTGCACTGATGAAGGGTTGTGTACATTGTGACTTAAACTCAAAAATGAGCATTTTTGTAACCATAGTGCTAATTTTGCTAATTTTCAAATTTGCTTTAAGTTGATAGCCCAGACAATGTTTATAAACTTAAAAAAAAGAAAAGCTAGTTTTCTACTTATCTTGAACTTCAGAAAATGAGAACATGGTTCTTAGTGCTCAAGTGTGATGCTCACTAAGAAAACCCTTCCTTTTACTGAGGATGACTGAAGAGAGTATGAGGCCATTTTCCTTCTTCCAATTAGATACCAAACAAAAATTGCCCTTGTTATCACTGAGTTCAGTGAGCCTACAAAGTTTGCAAAACCTGGAGATAATCGATAAATCTCTGAGAGAAAAGATATCATTGTCACTGAGCCTGATGGTGCTCAGTATTAGTGGTACACAGTATTAATGATAAACGATATTTCTTCTTGGGATGGTCCCACATCTCTGTGGGGGAAAGGCATCTTGTCAAGAACACTGTATCTGCACATGAAAACTAGATCTGACAGAAACATTATCGGGAGTCACTCTAAGCAAAAGATCCAAAAAGTATGTAAATAACATTTTACTTTATTTCTCCTTAAAGAATCAAATTAATTTTTTCATCTGCCTCAGCAGCAATCAGTGCTAATATGCGAAAAGAGAAGGGAAAAGATATCTGGAATGTGGAATGAAGAATGTCAGAACTGCTAGGATAAGGGATGAGTAAAATGACAAGCTAAATTAAGGATTAAAGCTAGGAACAATAGAGGAATGCTGGCAGCAAGTTAAGCAGGAAAATGCCTATACTGCAGTTTTTTGGGGTGTAATGATCAGTGAAACCTGAGATCCCTGAGATCCTCTGGTGGCTACCTGTCAAATTTAGGAAAATTCTCATCCTTATATTTACCCCTTAAAAATTGAAATACATGGGGCCAGAATGATAGTGCAACAGTAGGTGTTTGCCTTGCATGTGGCTGACCCAGAATGAACCTGGTTTAATCCCCGGCATCCTATATGGTGCCCCAAGCCAGGAGCGATTTCTGAGAGCATAGCCAGGAGTAACCCCTGTGCATCACTAGATGTGACCCAAAAAAACAAAAAAATTGAAATAAACAATTTTTCTTTTTTTTTTTTTGGTTTTTTTGGGCCACACCCAGTGACGCTCAGGGGTTACTCCTGGCTATGCGCTCAGAAGTCGCTCCTGGCAGGCACGGGGCACCATATGGGAACCGGGGGATCGAACCGTAATCCATCCTAGGCTAGGCAGCAGGCACCTTACCTCCTGCATCACCTCCCGGCTCCCTAAACAATTTTTCTTAAGAGAATTTTTATTACAATTAAGTAAGAGATACATGATTCATGGGATACTCAACTTATTATATGTGCTATTAAGTAATAGTAATATCAAATCTTTACCTTTTGTGCTTTTGGGGCCACACCCATTTGACGCTCAGGGGTTACTACTGGCTATGTGCTCAGAGATCACCCCTGGCTTGGGGACCCATATGAGACACCAGGGAATCGAACCGCGGTCCGTCCTACGCTAGCGCTTGCAAGGCAGACACCTTACCTCTAGCGCCATGTTCCCTGCCCCACCATTTTTACTTTCCTTTTATTATGGAAGAGAACACTATATAAGCAAAATATTATAAATTATAATTGATATTCTGTATGGTAAAGAAAAATTATTAGATAATGAATGAAGAGTTCTTGAAATTTACACTTTGCAATAAGAATTGTCCCCATCCTAACAGGGACCCCTAAGCAATGAATTAGGCTAAAAGCCCTTAAGTAATTGTCAGCTGAATAACAGAGTTTGTATGCTAGTTGATACCTGTATGGTGCAGACACAGATGACACCAACTAGAATAACTGAACTTCAGAATGGAATGCTTTCAAAAGAAGTGTTTACTTATTTAACACCTTTAGGTGATGCCTTTCTAGTTGTATCATGATTTTTGGATAGCATGTTGGCAAACACCAATGAAAATAATGCTTATCCTCAAGGGTATTACTATCAGAAGAAAAATATATGTACATAGCATCAAACAGAATATAGTCTGAATGACTACACTGTGTGCTCTATCAATTCTGGGCTGCTTACATATACCAGTGAGAAATAAGCAAAGTTGCCTAGTAACCAATAAATGTAGATTCATGCAGGACAGAGGATCAAAGAGAGAAATGATAAATAAATAAACAGAAAAATCTGTTGGTTAAGTCACATTTTAACAAAAAGCTATAAAACAGAAAGAGCATCTTCAATTTTCAGAATATGTAACAGGAGTGTTCAGAAAGATTCATGAACTAGCAGCATAAAATATGGTGGCTTGCATAGGTAGGAAAGTGAAGCTGATGAAGGTTTAGATGGAATTGATGAAGTGAGGTAGGTAGGTATGTGTAAGCAGTATTTCAGGTGTAGAAAATAGATAAAGTAAATGGCCTGTGGATAGAGCATAGCTGGTGGAATTCAGATACTTCAAAATACTTCAGCAGTGCAGGAAAGGAATGACTGAAGAGTAGAGAAAGGAATAATCAAAATGAAACAATAACCAAATAGCATGAGGCCTTGAAGGATTTAGATATGAGGATTCCTCAATTGATTTCTGTTGTATACTTTGTTGCTGATGCTGTTGATGATTATTTATATTTGGCCAACTCCAACAGGGTTCAACTAGGACTATGTGCTAGGGTTTGCTCCTGGTGTGCTTAAATTTGGCCTCCTGAATGCTGAATATGTATGCACTCCCACCTGTTACCTCTCAGGCCCCTGCAACTGACTGATGCATAAACAGAGGAGAATAGAAATGTGTCAGATGCTGAATCACAAGTCTGTATGGGCACATGTCTGTGAAGAGCTTGGACACAGCAGTCAGGGAAACAAAAGTGGTGACCAAGTTAGTAAAAGAAAAGAAATGCTTGTTATTTGAGAATGTGAGAGCACTCACCTAGAGTTCACTTCCATTAATATTTTCCTTCACACTCTTGGCTCTATGCACTACTTTCAAATCATTCACAATTCTGTATGTTTATAATGATCCAGATATTCATTAGAAAAAAGCATGGATATATTGTGTGATACAAACATATGGTAGTGGAATTTTTCCTGAGTTACCTAGTATATATTAAACACAATATCAGTTCTGTAACTGAATTTTATAGATGTATGCCCAAAGTACTTGGAAAAGCAAGAAGCTTTTCTAAGGTACAGAACTAACTAAGGTATTTATCTTGTTCAGGGTCTACCTCAGTTTGTTTCCGTACTCCATGCTTGAGTATGTGAGCCAAGACGAAGACATAGGAACCGACCAGAAGTAAATATCACCAGGTGTGGCAAAAAATAAAAACCAAAACAAGAAATGGAAAAAAATAAAGTAAAGGAAAATATGGGGGACATTGATTCCTTTCAGAATATTGTGTTATATCATTTAGCTTCTGTGAAAAATCTACATGAAGTTTTCACCTGAGTCCATAATTGGAAAATAGAATACAGCATCTGTGTGCCAGAGAACTAGAGGCAGTGTGCACCACTAGAAGCAGTGCAGCACTGACAGACGCCTCTAATAGCTTTCCACAAGCAGAGCATTTGTCACATTCTTTTTTCTATGTAAATATGTTGGCATTATTTTAGGTTCCAAGTGTTATTTAATGACTTGGTATTATATTTGGGAAGCTAGGAAGTACTTATATTTGTTTTTTTTGGGGGGGTACACCCAGCGGTGGTCAGGGGTTACTGCTGGCTATCTTCTCAGAAATAGCTCCTGGCAGGCACAGGGACCATATGGGATGCCAGAATTCGAACCAACCACCTTAGGTGCTGGATCGGCTGCTTGCAAGGCAAACACCGCTGTGCTATCTCTCCGGCCCCAACATTTGTTTTAATATAAATAATGGCTATTAATTTTTAACTTTATACTATTTCAGTTTATGAAAGAAGTT
The DNA here is from genome assembly GCA_004027635.1 of Crocidura indochinensis. Classification (NCBI taxonomy): domain Eukaryota; kingdom Metazoa; phylum Chordata; class Mammalia; order Eulipotyphla; family Soricidae; genus Crocidura; species Crocidura indochinensis. The sequence continues at coordinate 3,686 of PVKC010048371.1, read as the reverse complement.
AAAGGTGCACTCTACTTTCAAATTGTGGACAAACTAACCATGGACAGAAGTTGGAAAGATGCAATCCAATGTCCCCTCTTCCAAAGTGAAAAAATAAACATATGTATCCATATGCATCTATAATTGCATTATCTATCATCATGCATCTTCCATTAACACTTCCTTCAACAGTGGATCTGGGATCCGTGATGGACAGCATGTTGCAGGCTTTGTACTGATCAGGAAGTTCAGAAGCATCTCAGGCTAGCTCTCACCCTTCCATTTTTTTAAAACCTATTTACAAATCATTATATATATATATATATCCTTGATTAAAAAATTACAGAAAAAGTCACAAGAGCATATAATGAAAAAAGACAGCAATTTAAATCCTGCACAACATGTAGGTGAACATTCATGGCCTATGCACGTATATTTAGAAGAGGCAGAAGGAAAATCACCAGAGAATATTAAGTTCAAAGATAACTATTGGTTTAAGGTTTAATAGCTAATAACAGAGTATGGTTAAAATTGTAGGTTTTATATTCATTGCAGCACTATTCACAATAGCCATAATCTGGAAACAACCAAGATGCCCTTCAACTGATGAATGACTAAAGAAACTGTGGTACATATACACAATAGAATATTATGCAGTTTTCAGGAGAGATAAAGTAAAGAAATTTTCCTATACATGGATGAACATGGAAACTCTTATGCTGAATGAAATAAGTCAGAGGGAAAGAGATAGATACAGAATAGTCTCACTCATCTATGGGTTTTAAGAAAAAGAAAAGATATTATTGTAATAATACCCAGAGACAATAGAGATGAGGGCTGGAAGGACCAGCTCACAACATGAAGCTCACCACAAAGAGTGGTGAGTTCAGTTAGAGAAATAACTACACTAACAACTATCATGACAACGTTAATGAGTGAGAGAAGTAGAATGCCTGTCTTGAATACAGGAGGAGGGAGATGGGGAACATTGGTGATGGGAATGCTGCACTGGTGAAGGGGGGTGTTCTTTTTATGACTAAAACCCAACATACAAACATGTTTGTAATCATGGTGCTTAAATAAACATATTACTCAATATATAACATAAAATAAAATTCTACGTTGTCTGGAGACAAAGCACAGCAGGTATGGTTTTATGTTGCATGTGGTTGCTTTGATTTCTAGCATCCTATAACATCCCCTGAGTCAAGTGAAGCATGATTCTTGAGCGGAGGAATAAGCCGTAATTACAGCCAGATATAGCCCTGAAACTAAAAAATAAATAAAATTCTAAATAATTTTATAAAAAAATAACAATTTCTTTTGGGAAAAATAATTAATATTATTACAAAAACTTTTCCTGAGACTGCTTCCTTTAATATACCTTGATAGTCTTTCTTATGTTGCAATCACTTGCTCTAAATTTACAAATTTTACAGCTCCAACTGTAAACACTCTAACACCCTGAGAAGGGCTTGAATACTCTATCCTAAGGATAGGGTGCTCAGGAAAGACTGGCATCCCTGAACTTAACCATCAGTCCATGTGAGAGGAAGCTCACAACTTAGGTCACCTCACCTAGATACAAAATCTTCTATGAGGCTGGAATAACACAGCATGAAGGGAAGGACCAGAGAGATAGCATGGAGGTAAGGCGTTTGCCTTGCATGCAGGACAGTGGTTCGAATCCCGGCATCCCATATGGTCCCCCGAGCCTGCCAGGAGCGATTTCTGAGTGTAGAGTAACTCCTGAGTGCTGCCAGGTGTGACCCCAAAACCAAAACACAGCAGGAATGGCATTTTGCCTTGCATGCAGATGAACTGGGTTCAACCCCCCGAAATCTCACGTGGTCTCCGGAGCCTGTCAGGAGTGACTTCTGACTGCAGAGCCAGAATTAATCCCTAGTGCTGCTGGGTGTTGCCCAAAATTCAAAATAAAAATGTTCTATGGCAATATTTTTAATGTTGATATCATGTTTCAGTTGGCCTACTTCTTCCTAAATCAAAATATACAACATAACTAGTATACTTGCATGACTCAGAGACTGTCTCTTTCATTTTACAGCCATATATGCCACATATGCTATTCTGAGTTCCAGGATCACGCAGCTAGAAAAAAATTGAGTTTGTCCAACAAGGAAGGGTGCAGGCTTTATATCTCAGCAAGTCTCAACAAATGAAATTTGTCAGTGTGAATGAAACATAATTGCCTTGAGTCAGACCTAGGTATGAATAACACAGGCTAAATTATGAAAACCTTCATCAGGCTTTTCCTAGTCTATTAAATGGGGATTCTGATACTCATTTATAAGTCCATAAATTGTCCATAAATTTAATTGCATAAACAAAACCAACAATAAGTAAACTAAATCATTGCATAGATCAGGGCAAAATAGAATGTCTTTTCTCTATAACTTGATTTATTTTTATGTATATGGGAGAATTAAAAGCATGGAGAAATGAATATATGAAATGATACACCCTTAATTGGTGGAAGTGAGATTGACATTAGGGTGTTATTCACTTTTCTGTGCAGAAGAACATCCAGATGTATTGCAGCATTTCTAGAATTTAGTGACTGTCAATGATACATACCTTATCTTACCTAAGAACACCGTCCTGAATACCATCAATATTGCTACAGCCAATCAGACATTATTAAAAAAAACACTTTTCAAGACTAGCTACACCACGAGAGCACAGGTGATAGGAAAATCAGAGCTTAAATTCAAAGTACACATCATAGAATGCCTTGTAAAGCATTTTGGTGGAACAGAAATATTAACTGCCTTCTTATTATGAGTTAATATAGATTGACAGTTAAATAGGGCTCAAGACTTAATTCCGGACCTGATAGACTGTCACAGGCAAATATATATATATATATATACACACATGTATATATGCATGGATATATACATGTATATATGTATATATATACATATTAACCTTATCTCTTTCCTTCTGGCTTCAGGAAAAATTCAAGGTCAACCTCTTCAAGCATATTTCTCTACCATTAAAATTATTTTTCTCTTTACTTTTAATTAATTTGAAATAGATGATTGTGTCCTAATTGACCTCAGAGAGGAGTGATTGTCCTAAGAATTATCTGGCTCAGATTTCTAGCATTTATTCACTAGTCACCCTGGGTTTATATATACCTTTCTACCTTTGCTTCTCATTGCTGTCATGGTATTTCAAGAACATTGAGAGGGGAACCACTGTACAAGTCCTTTTTATATTTTGCTCATGCTTCATACTTGCTACTATTTCACTGGCCAGAAAAAATTCTTCTATATAAATTGGGATGGCAAGGCAGAAGATATTGAGGCAGATACATTTTAGTATTCATATAGGACTGTGCTACTAGATTGGTTCAAGAATCTTCTAGTTTATCATTAACTATGGTAAATTCAAAACATGGAATGCTAGTTACTTTAAAATGTTTTTCCTTCTTTAGATAAATTGCATACTTTTTCGTATTATTCTAATATGTAAATTAAAAATCAGTATTTGGGGACCCGGAGAGATAGCACAGCGGTGTTTGCCTTGCAAGCAGCCGATCCAGGACCAAAAGGTGGTTGGTTCGAATCTCGGTGTCCCATATGGTCCCCCGTGCCTGCCAGGAGCGATTTCTGAGCAGACAGTCAGGAGTAACCCCTGAGCACCGCCGGGTGTGGCCCAAAAACTAAAAAAAAAAAAAAAAT
>PVKC010048370.1:0-10907 GCA_004027635.1 Crocidura indochinensis | reverse complement strand
GAAGGAAGGAAGGAAGACCCCAAGGCTTCATTTTGTAGATGGAGAAACTGAGGCCAGAAAGTGGAAATGATGAGAGCAAGTTACATTGCTCGGTAGTGAGGATATTGGATTCAAAGCCAAACCTCCATATAATTTGTTCTTTTCCAAGAACAGAGCTAGGACTTGGTCTCTTGACTCCAGACACAATTTAAAATTCATGGACCCATTATGTTAAAAAAAAAAGTAATCTATAAATTCCTGGAACTGAGCTAAGTATTAGGAAATGAATTCTGTGAGCTCGGTTCCTGCCACCTGGAATCCGGCTTACAATTGCAGATGGAGAGTTGGACTTCGACGAAGTGGGGGTTAGGCCGAGTCTCAGCAGCATGAACAGGATAACCTACATTCTACATCCAGTGATGACCACATAAACTGGCAGCTGAGGTGGGGGGTGGGGGGTGACTGAGCTTGACAAACTTGTCCAGATTTTGACGGTCTGTGCGTTGGCCATGTGGCCTTGGAAGAGCCGTTAGCCACAGAGGTACCTGCTCACTTCACAGGCTGTGGCAGGATGACCTGGGATGTTGTCAAGTTCTCAGTGTAGCCCCAGGCACCACAGATGCTCAAGTAATGGCAGTGAGGCACCGCACAACAGGGCAGCAGAAACCAATGAATGGGGAGAAAAAAAACATTCCCAAAAAGCCAACTTGCTTGTGTTTGCATTTCTCCCCAAATGTAGGGCACCCCGAGAGCCAGCAGGCAAGATTTGGTCCCCAAGCTCACTGTGGTTCAGCCTCCACAGTGAGGATGGATTGTTCCAAGTGAGCCCCATTTTATGTAGCTCTCCTGATAAGCATAAGCAAAGGCTCATGGGAAATTATGCCCCAGACCCAGACTCTGGATTCTGGACGAGAGACCAGCTCTCAGGCCTCAATTGTTCCCATTTGGGAAAAGCCTAGACTATCCAGAGTATTTGAAACTCGGGCCAAGCCAAGTTGGGCAAAGCAAGGGCTCACTGTTACCTTATTCTGGGGGCTCTGCAGAGCCTGCAGAGGGGTAATCTCCCAGGGTTCCTCATCTTTTACCCCTTCCTGACTTGGCATTAATCCACTCAGGCCTATTCCATAGGGCAATTGCTTCTGAGCCACTACTCCGGGCTCAGTGCCAAGCAGATGTTGGCGTCTGATCCAGTGCAAAGAACTCAAGATAAGACAGGACAAGTGCAGTAAGTCAATGCCAGGAGGGAGAGGCCTTGTGTGTGTGCATATGTGTGTTTGTGTATATGTGTATGCATGTGTGTACATGTAAGTGTGTGTGCATGTGTGTGTCTGTGCATGCAAACCAGCTGTCCTCTGGGACCGTGGCAGGCAGTGTCCTCAGTACATGCAGTCATCTGATCTCTCACTGACAGAACAACAGACTCAAGCAGGCATGTGGATGTTTGTGGCATGTGTTTGAGTACGTACAGTGTGTTGTGAGGATGGTGGGTGGGTGTGAATGTGTGTGTGAGTTGTATACATCTGAGATGTAAATAGACAGCTAAGAGGCTGACGCTGGGAGTCATAGACAAAATCTCGGCCAGTGAAAGCTTCCGACTGAGCCTTGGCATGTGGCCTGTCCATGCAAGGGCACCACATTTGCTGTGTGGGCCGGTGTTCACATGTGGTCATTGTCAGTGAGCTAGGCGCTAGGAGAAAAGTAAGGTGCTGCCTATGAGCATGGAGGTGATCTCTGTATCCTCCATAAGCAGGTCATGTGAGACAGACAGGTTTCTTGCTCCTAGGCACCCAGGATTCTCTCTCCAAGGCTGTTAGAGTGAAAGCCGAATCAGGGAGGGTTTGCTCACCCCATACTTGTACTCTCTCTACTAGATCTCCATCTACAACCCACAATCCAATCCTCAGGAAGGCTGTCCCATATCTTCCTCAACCTGGCCCACTTATACTCTGAGCTCTGAGCTCCTTGCAGAACTGTGCCTGCCCCATGCCAGCATCCACCCAGGACTTAGAGGGACTGACAGCAAAGTTCAGGTCATCTTCCTACTGCTTTGTCATTGCCTGTCATCAACCTCTCTGCTCTGGGGCTGAGTGCCTTCTTAGCTCATTTCTCTCTGCTTTTGCCTAATGAGGTATGGGCAGTTGTGGAAGCTGACAATGAAATTACTTGGGCCCTATATTCTATCCATCTTTGTTAGGACAGAGCACAGGCCAAATACCAGGACACCTTGGTAGTAAAAGGGCTTACTGTGGGAGCAAACGGAACAACATTCCCACACTCTGGCCCAGGAGGCAAACTAGCTTCCAGTTCTGGCTGTGGTATTGCCTCAACAGGCATGCCAAAAGGCTGGTGTGTGGGAGATTTCACTGTGTGTAGGGGAGGCCTTTAGTAAGAGTGAGGTATCCACTTCCGAGATGATGGTTGGTCTCCACTTGAAAACCTCAGGCTTGAGCTTCCTGAGTAAATTACTTCCTCTTATCCACCTGTTTTCTTTTTCTTTCTTTCTCTCTTTCTTTCTTTCTTCTTTCTTTTTTCTTTCATCTTTCTTTCTTTCCTTCTTTCTCTCTCTCTCTCTTTTATTTTGGCCATATTGGGGATTACATAATGGACCACTGCTTCTGCTTTTGAGTTTTTGGGAGATCATTTTCTAGACTCCCATCCCCATAGCCTTTGGTAATTAATTCCCACCAGGTTTTTTTTGTTTGTTTTGGTTTTGTTTTGGTTTTTGTATTTTGGGTCACACACAGCAGTGCCAAGGGGAGACTCCTGGCTCTATGCTCAGAAATCACTCCTGGCAGGCTCAGGGGACCATATGGGATGCTAGGATTCGAACCACTGTCCTTCTGCATGCAAGCCAAATGTCTTACCTCCATGCTATCTCTCCAGCCCAATTCCCAACACTTTAACCTGTGTGAAACTCAGTCCTCAGAGTGTAGTCAGCCCCACAATGATGCTGAAACAAGTGGACAACCCTATGAAAAGAAGAATTTAATATATAGACTATAACTTCATAGAAAAATGAATGTAGAATGAGTTTAAAAGGATCAATTTATATGTAGGTTACATATAAAATTTAGCCTATATAAAATCTAAACAAACAAGAGCAAAATCTTTGTGGCTTCAATTAGACATATAAAATGAGACTAAAATATTCTAAACAAAGGTATTTCCCAACTTCATCTTTCCTTAAACCTCTTTTTTTGGTATGTAAAAGCCCACCAGATAGTACGTGTTTGCTTCACTCTCTGGAGTTTTCCTGAACCTGGTTTTGGGAATTGGTTTAGATTTAGATAAAGAAAGCAGTATGACTATTTGCTGGGGCAGAGAGAGCATGAGGCAAAAGGCCACGAAGGCCATGTTAGCCATCTTTTCCTGACTACTTTGATGCATTATTTCTCTGCTGCTACCCTGCTCCATTAGACCCAGTTGAGTGGGGTTTAGAAATATGGTGCCTGGGGCAATCTCACCACTCACCACTGGATTTTTATTTACAAGACAGAATTTTTAGATAATGCCAAAGGATCATTTCTAAAATTAAAAAAATAATAAATTAGATATTTTCAGAATAAACAACTTTTGTTTAGCAACTGATGCTAGCCATAGAACAGGAAATCAGAACCCAAGGAGAAAATAATGGCAAAACACATATTTCCCTAACTTTTTTTAAAACCCTTTTTAAAAGACTTAGCAAGTAGTTCATAATATAGTCATTTCAAGCACTAAATATTCAAACACCAATCCCACCACCAGTATGACCTTCCCTTCACCAATGTCTCCAATCTCCACCCACCATCATAGCCTGCATCCTTGCAAACAAATTTACTTTATATTGCTTTTCACAACACAAAGGCAAATTATTAAGGTGTCACATGGCTTCATGCAGTTATGCAGTCCAGGATTTATAGATCTGAAACAAATTTGGTGACTTGGCAGTTTGATAAGGTTAAGTCATGGAGCTGGGCTGTTTCTGTGGGAGGGTGTGGGATGTAGTGCTGGATTGCTGTGGTCCATGCAGAAAGGGGAATCTGCCCCTTTCATTCTGAAAAGGCCGCAGAAGTATCACCAGGATATGGCTACCTCAGATGTATTGGTGGTCATTATTTTCTTTTGGAGCTTAGTGGAGGAACTAGGCCATTTTTCTGCAAAACACAATTTTGACAGAAGACATGTATTTAGAATATGTAAAGAACTCTTAATGCTCAACAATAAGAAAGCAAAAATGGGGGGATGTGTGAAAGTAAAATGGGCATTTCTGCAGAGAAGCTGTAGGAATGATAAATAAACCTAAGAAAAGATGGCCAAGATGATAAGTCATTAAGGAAATAATAAAACAACAAGCTACATTACAAACCTAGACATGGCTGAAATTCAAAACAACCTGGCAATAATGCCAAGTGTTGTAGCAGCCAAGAGCAGCTGGAGTCACAGACACTGGGAGTGGAAATGCAGGTGACCCAACATTCTGAAAACCTGGGGCAGCCTCCCATTGAGTTAAACATGTACCTGGGTTGTGATAATCCCGCTTTTCTTAAGAGAAATGCAAATTCACCAAAAGTTGGACATGAGGTTTGCTGCATTTTTATCCTAAAATTTCCAAAATTGGAAACAATACAAATGTTATACAACACGTCCCACCCCACTTGTGTGGTTCCCAATGTTTGTGGCATTCTGGGAAGGCACAAGTTCAAGTTGGATATAGATGAGTTATTGAGAGACTTACTGTGGGAGACACTGCTTGAAGAAAGGCAATTTTGGGGTAGTGAAAATGTTCAAATGTTCCATATATTGTGTCTGAACTGGACACTCAAGGCTGGGCTTATCAAAACTGGCTGCATTGAAAACAACAAGAAAGTAGTTTTTTACTGTATAAAAATAAATATATATTTAAATTTGTATACACATATGTACATATATACATATATATACATATATATAGAGAGAGAAGGAGAATATACTGGACAACTCCAAAGCAGAATGCAAATTAAGAAGTAAGGCAAATATGGAGCCAAGTGATAGTACAGTGGAGAGAGCATTTGCCTTGTGCATGCTCAATCTCCAACATCTATTATACCCCCCAAGCCTGCCAAGAATAATTCCTAAGTGCAGAGCCAGGAGTAATCATTGAGCATTGTCTGTGTGGCCCCAAAGCAAACAAATAAATAATTCAAACAACTTTTCAAATGAATCATATGGTGGTTTCTATAGACTAAAGGCACATTCAGTACTCTGGTCAGCTCATTTGTTCTCCCAAGGGTCTGAATGAACAGTTCTGGAATGACTTCATGAATGTGCATGAAAGTTTTATACACAACTAACTAAAGAGTCCTTTCCAAAACCATTCCTTCTAGAGGCCTTCTATTTGGGGTGGGGGCACACCCAGTGACACTTCAGGGTAACTCCTGGCTATGCACTCAGAAATCGCCCCCTAGCTTGGGGGACCATATGGGATGCTGGAGGCTCAAACCGCAGTCTGTCCTAGTTTTGCGCATGTAAGGCAAATGCCCTACCTCTTGCACCACCACTCAGGTCCCAGGGCCTTCTAGAGTTAGTTTCTTGTGACCCTCTGGCCACTAGGCTTTCATCCCCTGGTTAATAAGTTACTTCATTTTGTGTCATTGCTGTTTAATGCATTTAGAGAGGATTCATAACATCAAACATGGCCAACAACATTAGCTCATGCCTAGAGAAAAAAAACACATTTTCTCTCTAAGGCACCTCGCAGCCTTTTAGCACCTAGGAATATAAGATTTCAGAAAATACAACGAAGTCATGCAGAAAAAAACACAACAACATGGGAAATGCAGAGCAAAGTAGACCAAGGGGCGCTTGTCTAAGCCTGAGTTAAAGCAAGGAGGTAGAGGGCCTCAACAAGGTCAGGCCCCAGAAGCAGCTCCAGGCTTTCATAGTTCATGCGTGTCGGCAAAGCACCCCAGAGGACCTTGAGTGTTAATGCTGGGGTGACAAATCTTGGTGAGAATGTCCCAGCATGAGCACAGTATCCACCAATAATCCTGACCAGCTGTGTGCAGGAGATGATGAGAGTCAGAGAGGGGAACAAGGGCCTGGCCAGCTGCCTTTCTGGAGGCTTCTAGAGTTCAGCCCAGAGGCCCTCTGAGACCCAGCCTCTCTCCTTCCTTCAGAGGACACAGCTGTGTCCAGGTCCCAGTGGCTTCTGTCTTAGCTCAGTTCCAGGGAATGATATAGGCTGCCTGCAGAACCAGAGGCTTACAGAAGTGAGGGTTGGGGGGGGTACTTGAAATCTAGCCTCCTTATATCAAGACTAATGGCTCCCTGGTCCCACCAATCTTCCAGAAAGATCCTTAAACAGCTGGTGCCTGGGGCTCAGCCCTCCCGGCCTCCCATCAGCACTCACTCCCAGGTGAGCTCATCATTCTTGTTCCTTTAAGTACCATCTATATGCAAATTTACACTTCTGGCCCAGATCTCATCCCAGACTCCAATTTCCACACGCCTTCTCCACCTGGCTATTTAGCGGCATCTCCGACCCAACATCTCCAACACTGTCTCTTCCCTCCCTCCCCATCTCAGTCAATGTTCGCTCCAATTCCTCAGGCTAAGCCCACAGCCATCATCATTGGATCCTTCCTCTTTCTCTCTTCTATAAGCCAGCCCAGCAACTAATCCCTGGGTTCCAAATAATCCTCTCAATTCACTACCAGCATTTGTCCCCAAACCATCCAGCCTATGCTGCCATAATGCATCTGCACCTGTCTTTGTGAAAACCTTGCTGGAACAATCCTCTCTCCAATGGCCTGAGTCGAATCCAAACCCAGTTACCTCTAATGCATCCTGTTCTCCCACCCTCCCTCCCTTTATTCCCTCCCTTCCTCCCTTCTTCTCTCTCTCTCTCTCTCTCTGTCTCTCTCTCTCCCCTGCCCCCCCATCCCCAGCCACTCTGCCCTTTTATAGTGCTGCTTTCTGGCCCAGAGCATTTAGGACAAGCAGAGGGTCTACAATCTTTCAGGGATGAGCACTTCTGCTTGAGGCCAGTCAGGCTGGCAAGGGCACAGTGATTCTCAAGCCTCCAATCTTCTTCCACAAACCAACTTGGAATCCATCTCTTCCCCCATTTGAGCAAAGTGGCCCTCATCACCTAAGAATAAATTCCCATTGCTCCGGAGATCCTTGTTCTGTCTCCTAGAAGCAAAATAGTGGACCGGTTTCCTCTCTTCTAACCTGTCCACACATCCTTTCCCCTTCTTTTTAAAATGATAAAGTCTCCAGAGGTCCCACAGAAATCAACTGAATCAGCCCCTCCAGATCCCAGGAGCCACCAGAAGCCTACCTGGGTCAAAGAGAAGAAAAAATAAATATCATTTAGTGGAGCTTTTCCTATTTCTTTGGAGATCAGAATCAGAAGATTCCAGATGAACTCTGGGAATGGAGAAGAGCCTGGGGGCTAAAGGAACTTGAGACCCAGGAGTGCAGAGGGTTTGGGGCTCTGCAGTGTAGAGGGAGTGGGGACCCTGCAGTGCTGAAGGAGGTGGGGTCTCTGCAGTGAAGAGGGGTGTGGGGGAACCTGCAGTGCAGAGTACTTAGGCAGCCATACAGTGCAGTGAAAGCCAGAGGGAGCCAGAAGAGCTTCAGATCTGAGGGGTATTCACTGTCCCTGTACCTTTGCTCAGGTCCAGCACATGCTCTCTAGAAAGCTGGTTTTCATCATCTCCCTAGAGAAAGTGTGAGGTCACAGGGATCACCTAAAGCAGGACGACTTCCTGGGCTATGAGGGGCTTCTCAAATAGAAAATAGATTCTTTGTCTTCGCACCTTTCTCACCTGCATGCACATCAAGTCTGGGACCCAGGGCTCTGATTGGACTGAATTCCCATTTCCTCTACTCTACGTTATGTGTGAGTTGATTCAAATTGTGCCTATGGAAGTGTTTCTGCAAATCAGGTATGTCTGGAATGAGTTGGTGTTGAGCAGTTTCCACGCTGACGTATCAACTTCCTTTTCTGCCCTCTTCCCCTCCTTTGCTAAACAGATTTGGAGAAGAGAAAAGGAGATCACCATCAACGTGAACCTCTGTGGGGGCTGAAGTGCATCCCCCATTTCTGTTTAGCTCAGGTAGATGGGCTCTCTACTCGGTCACCCTCATCTCGTTCCACCTTATCCTGCCAGTCAAGCTGGTGCGGTAGGCACAGCTGTGCCCTGGGACTAAATTAGACACTTGGGATTCTGTCCTCTCCAACACCAGGTACGAGCTTTTCAAACTGAAGGACAGTGAGGGAGTGGAAGGAAGGCGAATTGGGAGAGGCACCAAGTGTGGGAATGATGGACAAGGCCAGGAAAAAGAGCACGGTGACCTTTTTGCCATTTTGAGAAAACAGTGTTCTCCAGAAATTAGAGGTGGAGGTGGAGAGATAGTACAGGAGGTAAAGGTCTTGCAAGTGACTGACTGGTTCAGTCATGAGCACCACTAGGAATGAGCTCTGAGTGTACAATCAGCAGTAAGCCTTGAGCACACTGGTGTGGCCTTCAAGCCTCAAAACATAATAAATACACAGATTACTGGTGGAAGAAAGTCAGGATCAAGTGCAGACCCAGAACAAATGTAGCTTTAATCCAAACATTTTCCTATTCTCAGCTTTCCCATTTAATAATGCAAAGCATGCACTCACAATGCCTCTCCCTCTTCCTGAGTATATGCACACAGCATCTATGTAAGGGACCCCGCCTTGTTCTCTCATAGCCCAGTCTGTAAAAGTATACACCCCAAATCTCAGACTTGAGGTTCTGATCTTGTTCCTTGACATTTCTCAAACCTCATCATATGTATCAATGAACATTTCATCCCTGATGCCAAATGTCATTTAAATTCCCATTTTAGCGATAGTAGGAGCAGAGAAATGTGAGGTCAATTGGTACAGAGCGCAGGTTCAGACTCCAAGGCATGTGTTTGGAACCTCCGCACAAATGTGACCAGAAGAGACCTGGAGAATTACCTCACTTTGCAGAATAACTGGGTGACTTGCTTGAGAGAGCAGCAGATATGGCCCCTGGACAAGTGCACGGCAGATTCAGCCACAGCTTCCCTCTGAAAAAGACCAACTGAGGCAAAGATCTCTCCCTTCACCAGGGGCTCATTTCTCCTGAGAGACTCATTCTCCAACCTGTCCCAGTAGATCTTCCTTCAGCCTACAGGGCAGAGGGCACAACCCTGCCCATAATGCTACTGCAGGGGCACCGCTGCCCACCCCTCGCCACCCACCACCCTGTCATCTGGGCCTCACTCTGCCATCAGATGCCTCCCAACTCCCAGCTGTCTGTCAGCAGCTGCTGCAGATATAAATAACTGCCTTTGGCAGAGGCCCCCTGGCAGCAGTGTGGGGAGAAACATGGTGCGGGTGGTGACAGGCAGGGAAGGGGGTCTCCTCTAGGCTTTGAGGAGGGGCTGGTTGAAACCAAGAACAAGCAGACTTGGATTTAGCAGGAAGAGGTTTTGTGGGTACATGCCAGCTCTCTCCTATGTCATCCCCCCCCTGTCTTGTGTCTTCCATCTTTGTCCTGTGTCATCAAACTGACTGTCCTGTGACACTAAGCCTATCAATCCTGCATCCATGCAGTCGAAGTCTGGTGCATGTGATGCAAACTGGCTCTTCCATTTTTTGAGGAAGAAGCGGGTACCCCTCCCCATATAGCTGATTGGGGTTAGGATGCTTATTCTGGGAAGAAAAGATGACTCTGAGGAGAAGAGAACCTGGGCTCTGGGGCAGAGAGAAGTGAGAAGGTTTGGACCAAACCGGGATGATTGAGCATGATTTAAAATTCTGCTACATTATCAAGCCTCTGCCATATGCTGGGGCTGCACACAGCACCTCATTTCCTGCTGCTGTAATCCCGGGTGGGCATTATCTCTATTCCACAGATAAAGCTCCGGAGGAGTGATAAGGGTGAGCCAGGAATACCAGGCTAGAGGGGAAGGGTGAGATCTTCACATTCAGTGCTTGCTTACAGGCAGGGAGCTGGAAGCCAGCACCAACCCATACTCCCCCGGGACCCTCACCACCTCCTCAGACTGTCAGGAGACAGTCCCTCCTGGTTAGGCCAAGTTGGGGAGCACAAAACATCAGTCTCTGGAAGAGGCAGATGGTGCTGACCCCATTCCCAGGTTTCTCAGGAAATGGATTATTTGTGTGTTCTACTGTGTGTGTTGCGATATTTTAACATCTTAATAACCTTTTGGATGTTTTATTGGTTTTCAATAAACAACAAAAAACCTTCTTTGTCTGGGAGGAACTGACACTCCTGCTCCCGGGCCCCCATGAGCCACATTCAGTTATCCCAAGGCCAGGATCCAGGCACCTCACCTGGAAGGGAAGGCACCCCTCCCTCCCACCCCCAGCTCTTTCATCTGCCTTGCTCTGCCTTGCTAGGAAGCTGCTGCAAGCTGCTCCCTCCTGCAGCTCCAGCTTTGTGACCAGCCTTGGATCTTTTCTGTTGAACCTGTTGCAAGTTTCCTGCTTTAGAAGCTGTAAGGGTCAAAGCCTTTGTGTGCCTGAGACCTAACTATGTCTCTTCTTGGAGCCACATCTGACTGATCATCATATGAAAGAGCAAACATGAAGATAGTGGTTCTGTGGACAGCCAGGAATTCAAACTTTATCAAGCTCCAAGAGTCTCCCTTATTAGTCAAGGACCCCACTTGTAGAGCATGGTGTAGAAGGCTCCAGGGTCTTTGAATATAAGTTTTCTTGGGCCGAAGAGATAGCACAGCAGAAGGGTGATTATCTTGCACACAGCCACAAGATGGATGGTGGTTCGAATCCCGGCATCCCACATGGTCTCCCAAACCTGCTAGGGGTGATTTCTGAGCTCAAAGCCAGGATTAACCCCGAGCACCACAAGGTGTGATGAAAGAAAGAAAGAAAGAAAGAAAGAAAGAAAGAAAGAAAGAAAGAAAGAAAGAAA
>PVKC010048369.1:0-10918 GCA_004027635.1 Crocidura indochinensis | reverse complement strand
CTTCCTTCCTTCCTTCCTTCCTTCCTTCCTTCCTTCCTTCCTTCCTTCCTTCCTTCCTTCCTTCCTTCCTTCCTTCTTTCTTTCTGTTTTTGGGCCACACCCGATAATGCTCAGGGGTTACTCCTCGCTTTTGTGCTCAGAAGTCGCTTCTGGCTTGGAGGATCATATGGGACGCTGGGGGATCGAACCGGTCCTAGGCTAGCGCTGGCAAGGCAGATACCTTACCTCTAGCGCCACCATGCTGGCCCCTCCTTCATGGCTTTCTACCCTGATTATTTGTACATAAGGATGCTATAAACTTTTCTGTATTGACTTTTCAAGTCAGCTATTTTCTCATTTGATTTATTGCACTTAAAACTTTTATCTGTGGGATTTTTAAGATCTTGATTGCATATTGTGTATATAATATTATATGATTGTACATATATAAGTCTAAAATAGTAATAATTTTTGTTCATTTGTTTTTGGGTCACACCCAGCAATGTGCTGGGGTTACTCTTGGCTCTTCACTCAGAAATCACCCCTGGAAGGCTCAGGGGACCATATGGAATGCCAGGAATTGAACCACGTTGGTCCTGGATTGGCTACGTGCAAGGCAAATGCCCTCTGCTGTGCTATCTTTCTGACTCCAAACAGTGATAATTTGACTTTTTCCCAATTGGATTCCTTTGATTTATTTTTTCCTGATTGTTTCTGTGAGAAGTTCTAAAATTATAATGAATAAAATTCAAATTTTGACACCATCATCTTATATATAATATCAGGGGAAATGCTTTCAACTTTTTATCAATAAAAATATTCACTGTGGTCTTGGTATAGATGTCTATTGCTATATAGGATATATCTATATTATTTAGAACTATACTGTAAAGCTATAGTGATAAAACAGCATTGTACACTATTTCATAGATAGGCTCTCTGGCCAATGGGTTAGAATTAAACAAATATCCTAAAAAATCCTTATATCTATGGCCAGCTATTTTTTTAACTAAGTAACGGAAAATTTGTATGGAGTAAAGACATACTCTTCAACAAATGGTTTCTGAGAAAACTGATAACCACATGTAAAAATGTAAGCTTGAGTCACAGTTTATATTTTCTGCAAAAGTCAATTCAAAGTACATCAAAGACCTTGAGATCCTACTACAGAAAGTACAGTACACAGAAAAATATAGCAGATCAAGATTTGGAACTAAAATGGATCTTCAATGACATGATGACACTGGCAGAAACAACAGAATAAAAAGCAAACAAAACTACATCAGACTAAAGTGTTTCTGCATGGCTAAATAAACATTGCTAAAACTGAAAGACAGACATCTTAATGAGAACAATTATTCACATTTAATACACCATATAAAGAGCTTATTTTCAGGATACATAATTCACTTCAAAACAAGAAAGATGAGCTATTTAGAGTTTGACACCTGGGTTGAAGGAAGGTGGGTAGTAAAAAATTTTGTGATTGACTTATATGAAATTCTATATGGCTTGCATTATTAGAAGTTTTAAAACAGTTGTCTTCAGAAGAGGTGTCTCACATAAATATGATAGTTGGGTACTTATGATGTGAGAGTTCTGGTGCTATTGAAAAATCAGTTCATATTTTGAGATCGTGGAATGAGGTAGAAAGAAAATATAATGATCATTGTCAAGTATAAGCCAGATGAAATAAAACTAAACTATCTTCAAAGGTAGAGAGATCTAAAAATACATTATTAAATGAAAAATAAGAGTCATGTAAGGACTTTTAAAAACAGTAACCCTGGGGCCGGCGAGGTAACACTAGAGGTTAGGTGTCTGCCTTGCAAGTGCTAGCCAAGGAAAGACTGCGGTTTGATCCACAGGCATCCCATATGGTCCCCCCAAGCTAGGGGCAATTTCTGAGCGATTAGCCAGGAGTAACCCCTGAGCATCAAATGGTGTGGCCCAAAAAACCAAAAAAAAAAAAAAAAAGAAAGTGGGGAGAGAATAGGCACATATCAGAAGAAGACAGGTGAATAGACACATGAAAAGAAAGCTTATTATAATTTATTGTTAAAGAAATCCAAATCAAAGAGACAATGAGATATCATCTCATACCAGTGAAAATGCCATATATAAAAATCGTGGAAAAATGGTTGGTGTGGGTGGAGTGAAAAAGGGCCAATCTATTGCTCATGAGAATGTTGTCTGGTCTGACCCTGGTGAAGAATAGTGATAAGCAAATTTAAAACTGAACTGCCTACGGGCCGGAGAGATAGCACGGAGGTAAGGCGTTTGCCTTTCATACAGGTCAGTGGTTTGAATCTGGCATCTCATATGGCATCCCTGTGCCTGCCAGGGGCGATTTCTGAGCATAGATCCAGGAATAACCCCTGAGCACTGCTGGGTGTGACCCAAAAACCAAACCAAACCAAACCAAACAAAAAAACTGAACTGCCTTAAGACCCAACAGTTCCACTTTTAGATATCAATTCCCCATACACTAAAACATTTATTCAAAAGGATATATGCACACCATTACTCCCTGTAGCACTTAGTACAATAACAAAAATATAGGATAAACCTAGGTGTCTATGAATGGATTTTAAAGATGAAAGGAACGATGAATGGATGTTAAATATGTGGTATACATACACATTGGAATATTAGGCAGCTCCAAGGACAGTGCATTATGCAATTTGCTGCATGGAACTGGAAGATATCATGTTGAGTGAAGTAAGCTAGAAAAAGGGGAAAAAAGGATCTGACTGTGTGGCTGGAAGACCCTGGTGCTTCTGTGTTCCTTGGGATGCACTGACCTGGGTGTGAAAAGCATTTGTAAGTCACAAAGAGGACCTTACTGATGCTCGTTTTTTCGGCTTTAGTTTCTTGGGACTGTGCTACTGACATTCTTAGTGTTTTTAATAGTAAAATTTATTACATTTATTTGGAATCACTATAAACAGAACTATGCAAAACCCAAGTCAATAATAACAATAAGAGAAATGTTTTTCTATCATAAAAACATTATCGCTATCACATTATCATTATCATATAATGATATGAACTATACACATAGGCAGGAAATATAAATATATAAAACAATGTTTCTGCTTCCTCCTTTATGAAAAGTGGAGAGTTGCAGTCATTTTAATGTTCAATCTGTTTCTGCAGCTAGGCTTCATGAACTGAGAAAAATTTGAGCATCAGCTTGTCTGTCATATTTCTATGTGCCCCAGTGACTTATTTTTCACTTGATCTCCTCTTAGCATCTGTGTGGTTAGACAGATGTGTTGACAGAAGTGACAGATGTGACACTGTTTGTAGTTTTTAGCTCCTAAGACCACATCTGACCCCTCTAAATTAGCTTTGGTGATTTAGGGTAAATTATATCCAACCTTCCATTGGTGCATGAGTTTGAAAAATACTCATATTGGCAGGAATTTAGTTTAAGGAATGATTACCTGTTGGATAAGTTGAGCTGTTGCATAATTATTCCAACTAGGTTCCACTGGCAGATGGCAATTAATATCTTCAAAGAAAAGATTTCAGTTGACTTATCCTATACTCCTCACAATTTTTCCAGTGTTCAGTGTCAAACAAATACTTGTTCAATGAGTATTTTGAGTAGATTCTTCTTACTCCAGGGAGCCCAAGAAAGTAATGACTTCATTCCACATCCTACAGTTACTTTGCAAATAATAAGAGTCCCCAATGTGAGTGGTGGGCTTTCCAAAGGCATTCAATCCCACACTTAAAATATTTTGCAATTGAAACTGATAGTACTCAAAATAAATAATAATATCCTTAAATTAATTAATATAATATCTAGGTACTTAAACCTTCCCTGGTTTCTTCTTTATTCTTTTCTTTCTAGAATAAGCTATTTAATTTTTTTTTAAAAAATTTTCCAGGATTCAGGTCCAATAGACTACATTGAATCTGTTCAAAGATTTTTGAATTTGAATAATTTAGAGATAGAATATTTCCTACAGTGGTTTTATCTAATGGTGAATCATATTTAAGAATTAAAATGATTCAGATCCTTGTCATATAGTGAGTTTCCTCCTTGAAAGTATTACTCTGGATAGTGCTAGGGTAGATCAGTGGCAAAAAGGTGGTTCATTAAAGAGAAATTTATAATAGAGCCTTCTACATGTCTTCAAAAACAACACAAAAAAATGGTGCATCAAGTTATGCATGTAAGTAAAAGGAATTAGTTCCAATCTACATTTTCAAATCATAGACTGTTTTGTTCTATTTACCACAAAGGAAAAGTGACTAGTGACCTTGCGGGACAAAGCTCACCTCCTCAGATCTGTATCAATTAATCTTGTGAGCAAATCAGAAATAGCAAAAAAGGGGGGGCCGGGCGCTGGAGGTAAGGTGCCTGCGCTAACATAGGACGGACCGCGGTTCGATCACCTGGTTCTCCATATGGTCCCCCGTGCCTGCCAGGAGCGACTTCTGAGCGCATAGCCAGGAGTAACCCCCGAGCGTCACAGGGTGTGCCCCCCTCCCCCCCCAAAAAAAAAGAAATAGCAAAAAGGAAGAAGAAAATTAGTATGACTTCCTTATGGATAAACAGAGCTAAATTAAGGATTATGAGTGGCTATTAGCTAAAAGAGTTTAGATTCCTAAAAAAGTGTTAAACCATGCATGCCCATTGATTATCTAGCCCTTGAGGAGGCAAATGCTTAAAAAATTATCTGAATTCCTGAGGCAAATACTTCTAAGCAAGGTTGTTCATTCTGTATGAAATTAGGGCAAAATACTGAACTGAACTGGCCCTAGACCCCTTTTGATGTGGTACACAAGTATTAAACTAAAAATGAGGCACTGAATTACTACCTGTACTCATACTAAGATGCAAATATATTATTTTACTTTGAAGAGGATTTGAACTTATATGTTACTTTCGGTTAAATATTTGGGTATGGGGACCGGGCGGTGACGCTGGAGGTAAGGTGCCTACCTTGCCTGTGCTAACCTAGGACGGACCGCGGTTTGATTCCCCAGTTCCCCATATGGTCTCCTGTGCCTGCCAGGAGCGACCTCTGAGCAAATAGCCAGGAGTAACCCCTGAGCGTCACCGGGTGTGGCCCAAAAACCAAAAAAAAAAAAAAAAAAATTTGTGTAGATGGTGAATCTTGAAAGTTCCAGGTGTCTTAAACAACAACAACAACAACAACAAAAACATGTCTTAGCCTTGAAAAAAATAAAAGGAGGGTGACTTTTTGAAAGAAAAAGTTAGATTTAAATAGCAGAAAAGAAAAAGATGAAGACGGGAAAATAGAGGACTCAGCAAAGTAAACCAGGGTCTACAGGTTTGGGCATATAAACATGAGTAGTGCAGGTTGTTTATGGAAAAAAAGTCTCACAACTAAGGACAGATTAACTGCAAATTGAATACTAAACCTTGACTCTTTACATGATGTTCATCCACTAGATGTCAGTAAAACATTTCATTCTAACAAGATAAATTTTAATGCCATTTTTTTCTATAGATGAATGTATCTCCAGGAAGGAGTACTTTTAAAAAACTCACAGTGTTGTATGTGATAGTAGAGCCCTATTTTTGTCTTTCTCTGATTACTACTTAAAATAACTCTATCTAGCTGATCTCACTCACATTTTGTATATAAAGACAAATAAAAAGCAAGTGTATAGGTATGACAATGGATCCCAGTTCTTTGATCAAAGAACTGAGATTACCAAGCAGTGTGACTAACATAAAGACAGTGGTGGTAGAGGAAGAGCAGTAATATATACAACAAGCATAAATATTAACAATATTTGAACAAAACAATAAAATTTAATAGTTGTCTTTGGGTTGCTCTAAAAAATAAAAGAAAGCGCTACAAAATTTACTATTTTCTGTGAAATAATAAAGCCAAGATCAATAGCAAAAGAACTAAAACGAATTGTATGTAATTTTTACTGAAGTCAAATATATTTGATCCATGCCAGATTTTTTTCTTTTAATTTCACTCATAGCACAGCATGCTTACTTTATATATTTTAGACTATGTATTCTGTAATCACCTAAATTTTTATCTGCTTCGAGCCTTCAAGTATCTTTTAAATAAAAAAACATATTTCATTTAAATAATGCATACACATAGTTAAAAGTAATTGTTATTACATTCATAATAAAACTCAGTAGTCACGTACTGAACTCATCTAATTTCCCACTTTCATTCCTTGGATGTACCACTTACTATGTGTAACAAATGTTGTTTTGTTTATTTTGGGTCACAGTCAGTGGTGCTCAGGGTTTACTCTTGGTTCTGTGTTTAAAAATCACTTCTGGTGGGGCCCGGGAGATAGCATGGAGGTAAGGCATTTGCCTTTCATGCAAAAGGTCATCGGTTCGAATCCCGGTGCCCCATATGGTCCCCCGTGCCTGCCAGGAGCAATTTCTGAGCATGGAGCCAGGAGTAACCCCTGAGCACTGCCGCGTGTGACCCAAAAACCAAAAAAAAAATCACTTCTGGAAATGGTGGGGTTACCAGATGACGTGCTGGGGATCAAACATGGTTTGGTTGCATGAAAGATAGGTTCTTTACCCATTCTATAATCTGAACTTCCCACGGTGTTTAAATTATTTGCTTCTGTATCTGTTTCTTGATTTATCAAATTTATCATTGGTCTTACAAAAGCTGAGTAGTGCAACCATCCTGGAAAAGTATCATTTAGTTCTGAGCTGCTTTGGCTGGCTATAAGTGTGTTATGTTTGGCAGCTGTGAAACTTCAGGGCGGGGTTCCCTTTGGTTGGAGCTGAGGTTGCAGTTCCTTCAGGGCAGGGCTCTGCTTGGAAAGTTTGGAAAGGCAGCTCCCAGACTAAGCCAGATGTGGCCACACCCCTTGTTGGATCAAAAAAGTCTCTTATTGACTCAGTAAATTCAAGCAAGGAATGACACGTTAATTCTGTAAAAAACCATTGCTTGAAGCACACCAGTGCAAGTCTTTAGGTTCTTTAGCCCAGGGAGCAAACCTGTAAGGGTAGAGCTGAGACTACAACCCTACTACGTAGGTTTTACGTTGGAAATGGCTGCACCCATGAGTAAGCTGCTCTCTGTGTTGGACTCAACAAAAAACAAGTTCATTTTTGACTCAGTAAGTACTTACGTAATAACTGAAGTTATGTAAAACCTTTGATCAACACCTCCCAACTTAGGCTGACATTTTATGTTCAGTATTGACTTGACTCTGCCCTCTGTGATAAACATTTATAAAGCAATTACTTGAAGCAAATAGTTTCTGCTATAGCTATAAATTTTTAATTTGATGCATTATTTTAAAATCATATTTTTGTTTAGAAAAGTTAATTCTATGATGCGATTCCCACTTTCCTCCATCCCTCTGCCTATAGGACTTCCGCTATCAGTTTCTTAGCCAATCTTAATTTATTCAAAAATATTTTGCTGTAAGATGATTATTTGCTGGGAGGTGAGATTTCTAATAGTGCCGAGTTTTGAATCAAGTTTGGCTTAAAGCAAAAGTAGAATATACATGTGAATGTGAATATGCTTAAAAAACAAGGTTATACTTACACCGATACTCTGTTATGCATGCATTTTCAAGTACATGAGTTCAAGTGGCCTGCTCAGAAAGGAAAATATAATAAAGGAAGAAAGAGAGACAATGAAAGAGATAATATGTAAATTTTAGATAATTTCATCTCCTGTTCTACTGAGAAAAAATATGTTTACAGTGAACACAGATAAGGTGATGTGACTATTTCTTCTTATTTTTATTACTATTTTGAAGCTGCCTGAAAGTGAAAAATGTCACTTTTAAAATAATACATTAAATATTAAATTAAATACATTAAATAGCACAATAATGAATGTCAAGTATTTATGATTCTTTCTGGTATGGTGGATTTTTCAGTGGTAATTTTGGTTTTGGGAGGCCACACCGTGTGATGCTCATGGTTACTCTTGGCTTTGGGCTCAGGAATTTCTCTTGACAGGTTTAAGGATTCATATGGGTACTGATGCTGGAATCTGGATCAGCCTTGTGCAAGGCAAGTTCCTTACTCACTGTAATATTTCTCTGGTCCTCTCTTCTTCAGTGGTAGTTTTATATATGTGATTTTTTAAAATTGCATATTTTAGGTCAAACACTGGTTGCAGATTGTATCACCTACAAATAATATTTTTTTCCAATTTTGGAGTTTTTCAATATTTGCCTTTTATTTTCTCATTCTTAATATTGAACAATATTACAGTCATGTTTTCTTGATATTTTGTCACTTATTTCTGGAAAAAGTCCACTGATAATAATAGAGTACTTTTGCAATGTAAATATAAATTTACATTGTTTTATTTATTATATTTGCATCTATGTTCATATATAAGATCTGAAATTTTTCCTATCTTTGATAGATCTTAATTTTTTTGCTTTTTTTGGGGGGGATCACACCCGTTGGTGCTCCGGGTTTACTCCTGGCTCTAAGCTCAGAAATCGCTCCTGGCAGGAGGATCATATAGGATGTCAGGGATCGAACCTGGGTAGGCAGCATATAAAGCAAATGGCCTACTATCTCTCTGGCCCCTATAGATCTTAATTTTTAACTATTTTACCTGTTTTTTTTTTTGGTTTAAATTGATCATCTGCAATTTTGACATCTAAAGATTATTTTAATTTTATTATAATTTAATAAAGTATGAAAATTAAACTTAAGAGTTGTACACTAACAAAATATAAAATTCATCAATTCTAAAGTAAAAATTATTTCAACTCTTAACCTAACATAATTTAAGTTAAGATAAATAATAAAATGCAGTATTATACAACATCTTGAACTAATTTTAGAACAAAATACTATGTAAAATACATGAAGAATACATGTAAAGTAAGACTCAATCTTCTTAAAAGCTATAAACAGAAAAATATCTATTGGTTAGACATATATTTATATGTATAAATAAATAACAAAGAAGAGAAAGGAAAATGCTTAAAACAAAATGTCTCATAGTGGTGGAATGTGGTTATGGTTGGGCTGTGACACTTTAGGGCTTTCAAAGTTACCAGAACTTCAAAGTTACCAGAATGTCTGCCTAGAGTTATAAAATTTGAACTATATATTTATATTATTCTCTTTTGTATATATTTCTATAAAATTGTCAAAGTCTTAAAAGAACAAAAATATATTATCACTATTCTGAAGGCTTCATCAAGGTAAGTAGAAACATGTTCTTCTTGCTGAATCCCTAGCAAAGGAAAAAGCTTGTGGAAGTTTTACTAGCTTCATGTGGCTTCTTAAAGCTACAAAACAAGATAACTGGACTCGTTCTCAAGGTTGTTATGATTGTCTATAATAATATCACAGCCATATCATACTTAATGGTGAGAAAATGCTATCACTATCCAAACTATTATAGAATTGAAGGTCCTAACAATAGCTTTAAACAAGATAAAAACATCAAAAGAATACAAATTGGAAAGGAAGAAGACAAATCATCACTATTTGCAGATGACATAGATAACCATAGAGGACCCTAAAGAGTCCACTAAAAGACTTCTAGAAACAATAATCAATACAGAGAAGTAGCTGTTTGCAAAGCCAATGCACAAAAATTAGTCTCATTCTTATATACAAATAATGAACTAGATAACAAAGAGGTCAAAGAGTCTATTCAATTCAAAATATTGCACAAAACCATTAAGTACTTAGGAATCAACAAAATATGTGAGAAAACTATTCCTTGAAAACTGCAAGTTACTTAAGAAAGAGAATGTGGCATTTGAATATATGGAAATGGAAAAATATTCCATGCTCATGAATTGGAAGAATAAATATCAAAATAATCATTATACCTAAATTATTTTAAAGATTCATTATAATCCCCATACAAAATCACATAATATTCTTCAAGGACTTAGATAAGTCAATAATAAAGTTTTTATAAAGAATTATACTACGCTTTAAGTAGATAATGCCATACAAGGAAACAAAAAGTTGGAATGTATCACATTACCTATTTTGAAGTTATAGAATCAAAATATAGTGATCAAAACATCACAGTACAAGAATAAACTAAAATTCTAATAAAGTTAGAGTGGTAGAATGCAGTAGCCAAAGACCATGACTAGATTTATGGTCAACTCATTTTTCATCAAGAGAACCAGTTCTTGGAAGTGGAATAAAAATAGTCTCTGGGAAAACTGGATAAGCACATGTAAGAAACTAGATCCATCTCGCACTGTACACAAAAATCAATTCAAAATAGATCAAAGACCTTGAGATCAGACAGAATTCATAAAGTATATTGAGGAAAACATTGGCAGGATGCTCCAAGATTTAGACCCAGGTGACCCAAGTTTGCTCCTCAGTATTCCATATAGTTCAATGACACCACCAACAGAGTAATTTCTGATTTCAAAGCTAGGAGTAATACCCGAGCATTGTTGGATGTGGCCCAGGAACCAATATGTATATGTATATGTATATGTATATGTATATGTATATGTATATGTATATGTATATGTATATGTATATGTATATGTATATGTATATGTATATGTATATGTATATGTATATGTATATGTATATATACATCCAATATTGCGTATATATGGGCAGAGAAAATGAGCAGATTTTTCTCTGAAGAAGAGAGTGTATGGTAAATTGACACATGAAAATGTACCTATCATCACATATTCAGGAAAGTTCAAATCAAGACAACAGTGAAATATCAATACAACTAGCAAGAATGGAACATGTTAAAAAAACTTAGGTTAGTACCCACCTTTTACCTGTTTTAATTTCTGTTCTGCACATTCCTAATCACACACCAACGTACACATATGTCTTTGAATATTTTATATCTAATTTTTTGACAGCTAACTCTTACTAAATATTACCTTAAACAGTGAAAATTTTCCCTTCTTATTATCTTTTCTTCTCTTTGTGAACTTTTCAATAAGACAAGATCGGAAGAGC
>PVKC010048368.1:0-11001 GCA_004027635.1 Crocidura indochinensis | reverse complement strand
CTGTTTCTACACTCAGGAATTACAGTTGTTGGGTTCAGGAACTGCTATGGTATGTCGAAGATCGAATCGAGGCTGGCTATGTGCAAGGCCAGTGCCCTACCTGCAGTACTTATCACTCCGATCCTGGGAGTTCAGTTTCTGACGCCTTTTTCCTGTTAGTCAGAACACATGATAACATTAATTAGTTTCCCTAACGCCGTGTTTTATTCTAAACAATAGAAAAAAAATCAAAGTCATTCTCTGGCTATTCGGATTCTGATAAAAACTATGGGAAACACAGCACATAAATTGCAGAGCACATGCCTAACATAGAGAAAAATTCTACATGTTGATGGTGGTTATGAAAAATAAAGATCAGAGTGAACTTCTTCTTTATTATCTGCTGAGACCCTGGGGCTTGTCTAGCTATGGATGCCTATTTATCATTGACTGTGTGCTAATGGTGGGACCACCTCCTTTTTGCTAGTGATCTTTTGGTCCCTCAGTATAATTACCATCATTTAATAATTCATGATAGTAGCCTTTACTTCACTTGTTTGAGGCATTTAAATAAGTTAAATCTTAATAAAAGTTCCTTGAGAACATTTTAACTTAATTGCAGTGGTATTAAAAAATTTAAAGTAGTACAGTGCCTAAGGAAATGAGACCAGTGAAAAAAATGCCCCCCCCCTTTACTGGAAACCTAATACATTGTAACCCAAAATGATTTTGATTGTTTCAAGTAGCAAATTACCAAGTAGGTATTTTATAGTAAGAATGCATGTAATCATGGCTTTCTCTATGTAAATTCAGTCTGCTCAGCAAATTGCTCCAAGAAGTTGCAATATTTTTCTCTTATTAACAGACTGACCTCATATTTTTATGGGAAAATTGATCAACTTTCCTTCTTGGTGTCCTCTGAAGATGCATATGAATTATATTTTAAAGTGGGTAGCCAGTGACCTCATTTCATTTCTCTCTTTTCTCTCTCTGACCCAGCTCTTTAAAGAAATGCAGTCTCAGCATCTCTTTCATCTTATCCATTTAGCTTGCCTGAGGTTCAAGCAAAATACCTTCAAATGCCAGGATGAACTTGAGAGGAGGGACACAGTTATTATCTACACATCTCTCTTTAATTTTGACCTGTTGGAATGTCCTGGAAGGCAGTGACTAGAAAGCAGAGCCAGTGAATATCATAGAAGTGACTAGGAAAGATTCAGTTCTTGTGCTATTCCATCATGTCCCATGTATTCAGGGAGTAAGTTGTCCTTCCTGGAATCTGTTTCCTCCTCTATTAAAGGTTTTGCTAGAGGATATCTAAGATTGATAGTAGCTTTGATTTTATGACATAAAGGTGACTTTCATAGTTTGGAGTCAATGAATCTGAACTACTCACTTTTTTCCCTGTTTAACTTAAAATGTAGTGGATATTGTTTTATTCAGGTGTTTTTGATTACAAGGATGTCAGATTAGCCCAGGAAAATTACTGATTGGTAATTACTAATAGGTAATCATGAAATTTACTGATAGGTCATTGAAGAAATTACAGGATGGGAAGAAAAAGTTAAGACAGCGTACAGGGACTCTAGGGAAAGGAAAAAAAGGAGTTGATTCTGTCCAGCCCCAGAGAAACTCTAGTTTCCTCAGTTCCTCTTCTTTTATTCATTTGCTCCATCTACCTGGTTCTTACTAAGGTCTTGTTTCTTCTGCATAATGCCTAAATTTTTGAATCTCAAGATTTTGAGTGTTTTGGGCACATATTTAGTTCTGCTTAGACTTTGACCTACAACTTGATTTGACACCTTTTGAGATCAATTCTTACAAGACACTTACAAACTTGTTTCTGCTACATTTCTTTTTGTAATGTATTTGTTTACACACCATGATTACAAACATGTTTGTAGTTGCGTTCCAGTCATAAAAAAATATACCCTCTTTCACCAGTGCAACCTTACAACCACCAAAGCCCCTCATCTCCCTCTTCCCCCCATCTCCTGCCTGTATTCGAGATGAGCACTCTATTTCTCTCACTCGGAATAGTTGTTGGTGTAGTTATTTCTGTAACCTGATCATCAATCTTTGTAGTATGCTTGTTATTATGGGCTGGTCCTTGGGCCAGAAAGATGGTATTGTGGGTTGATGGCTTGTCTTGCATGAGGCCAACCCTGGTTCAAACCCTGGCATCTCATGTAGTCCCTTGAGATTTGCAAGGAATAATTCCTGTGTGCAGAGTCAGGAGTAAACCTGAGTACTACCTGGTGTAGGTCCAAAGCAACAACAACAATAACAAAAGAGATGGAACATTTGAGTCATATTCTCACCACTGGTCCAAATAGTGATGGTTTGGACTTATGTAATCATCTATAGCCCAATCAGCTATGATCTGGGATTCTAAGAGCCATTCTAATTAGGGCGAGTCAAGAATGGGCACATGTACTAGTGCCCCCCAAAAGTCAATTTTTTTTTTTTGGTTTTTGGGCCACACCCAGTGACGCTCAGGGGTTACTCCTGGCTATGCGCTCAGAAGTCGCTCCTGGCAGGCACGGGGACCAAATGGGAACCGAGGGATCGAACTGTGGTCCGTCCTAGCTAGCGCAGGCAAGGCAGCAGGCACCTTACCTCCTGTGCCACCTCCCGGCTCCCCAAAAAGTCAATTTTAACCAAAAAAAATGAAGAAACAAAAGTCAATTTTGAGTTTGAGCTAGACTTGTTCATCAAAACCCAAGATTGTGGATGGGCAGCTACTGAGGAGGCTCCTAGTTCACCAAATGCTTTGTAATTCTCACAAAACTACACCTAAGAAGAAAGACATCTATGAACTCAGTTATCCATGCCGAGTGCCAAGGGTGACACTTGTCCCAGTGGGTGTGCTCCATAATTGTGCCTGATCTCCTCGAATCCCCAATGAAGAAATTTTAAACATGTTGTAGAAAAGAAATAATCAGACATCCTTCTAGTAATAAAAAAATGAGTCAGACAATTGGATGACAAAAAACAAAAACCCATTGGTGGTGAAGGTGGGTTCAGAAACATGCCAGGTTTCTACTGAGTCTTTCATTAGCAAAATGCATTAAGAAAGAATGTGGAGAGAAATTAAAAATGCATTTGGATTTAGGAGCATGACAAAAACATGTATTTCTGAGAGTAGATGCTAAGATTTTTAAATTAGCCTTATATTCTCCTGTATTAAATGGGAATAAAAATGTTGACTAGTGGTGTGTACTTCATTTGATTTTACTGAGAATATAGTGAGAATAAGACCGAGAAACTGTTGCAGTCTGCAAAGTACAATGGATTTTTTAAGTTGATAGGAGGAAAGGTGTGAAAGGCAGAGGCAGTGGAGAAGCCTGGGGTTCTCAGACCATATCCTCTCTCCTGCACAGAGATTCTTGAAACATCTTCAGAACCTGGCAGATTGAGATCACAGAGAATGGGGTGGGGTTGGCATTTTTAATTTTCTCCTTATTTCCTGGTATTAGTGGGCTGAATTTTTCTAAGGAAAATGACTTAAGAAATAAGACTCACTGCAAGGTTTGAAAAACTTGAGATCAACTTGTTCTCACCACACACTTTGCTAATGAGTCAATTGTCCACAAATTAAAAGCATATGGATACACTTTGATTGAAATGATTCATAGCTTGAAAGAAAATTTTAGATTTGACCAAATGTAAGGACAATGAATGTGTGACGTAATTATTTGGTTGTTTTTATGGGCTTAGAGGGCCAAATGGGGTGCCAGGGATCGAACCTTGGTCATCTTTTTGCAAAACAAAAGCCTTTCCTATTGTACTGTTTCTCTAGTCCCTGTGATAGCCCCTTATTTAAAAGAGTTCTTCAAAAAAAATACTCCCCCCCCAAAAAAAATAACTACCGGGGCTGAAGAGGTAGTACATTGGGTAGGCATTTGCCATATATGTGGCAGGGCTGGGTGTGGTTGCTGTTTGAAAATATTCTGCTGAAAGTATTTGTGCCACTTTTTTTGTATGCCTGCAGGCCATCTGTATGTTACTCATGATTAGGGAAATGCAGATCAAAACAACAATGTGATCTCATCTCATACCAGTGCATATGACATATCTGAAAGTCTGGAAACAGTGTTGGCAAGGTTGTGGTGAGAAAGGAACCCTCATCTACTGTTAGTGGGAATGTGTTGGGTCAGCATTTATGAAAATATGGAAATGGTTTCAAAAAATAGAAACAAAGCTATCATACAGTCTAATGATACCAATCTAGACATTTATATCCATAACACAAGTCTACTAATTTGAAAGGGCATATACACACCTATGTTCATCACTTAATATAATAGTCAAAATATGGAAGCAATCAATCACCAAACTACAAATAAATGAAACAATAAATTCTGCTATATATGCATATCTATACAATATGAAGCTCCAAGAAAGAATAAAATCATGTAATTTGCAGCAAAATGGAGAAGGTAGAGAATATAATGCTGAGTTAAGAAAAGAAGGGACAGATACAGAATATGGTCTCTCAAATGTGGGAATTAAAGATACATGGAAAAGTAGGAACAAAGGTCCAAAGGCAATAAATTGGGAGAACCTCTCTACACAATGGAGTTGGGAGGGCTTGAGAAAAGGATTGGTTTAAGGGGTGCTTGGGAGGGGGAAAGTACACACTAGTGATAGGTGTGGTGTTCTAATTATGGGAATGAGATACTATTATTAGTAGTATTATAAACTCAGAATCTCACTTAAAAATGTCCCCCCAAATTATTTATGTCAAATAGAACTGGTGTAAGTGATGGAGAGGCAAAACTTGCTATTGTCACTTTCTGAGTCATACTTGTCCATTAAGCTCTCAAGGGACCTGGCTGCAGTCTGTGAAAGTTGGATCTGAATAAGACCAGAATGAGGCCTAGGAAGACCAGGGATTCTACTACACCTTGGTAAGTGAGCATGCTTTGTATACATCTGTCCAGAAAGCAGGAATGGGTGAGATTCAGAAATGAGACCCTTCTCTTGCCTCATTCAGTTGTGGAGATGGGCTGAGTCTCAGAGGATAGAATAGTCCAGACTGGGCCATGCACACAGTATATCTGACTTTCACCCACAATCTCAGGGAGAGTCTTGTCATCTACTGATGACAGTGGGTAGAATTTTATTCCTAGACACAAGGACCCAGAATGGGAATGTATTGGATACCAGATCAATGCTATTACTTTAGCAGTTTAACATGTTTGAGTCAGAGCCCCTGTTTCCTGCTGCACATATTTGAGTCCAGGGTTATCCATGCTTTTTATACCTGTGTATGCTGGCTGGGGGAAGCTTGTCTGAGGAAAATAAGTCCCATAAGGGAGGGAGAGAGGAGAAGAGAGGAAAAAAATGGAAAGGAAAGAATTGGGGAAAAGGAGAGAGGGAAAATGAGAGGAGAAAGAGGAAGACAGACAAGAGAGAGAAAGGAAGAGAGCCAGAAAGATATTATTATGCTGGCATATAGCCAACCCTGGTTCATTTTTTTCAGAAACACATATGATTTCCTTGAGCAGTAGTAAAAATAGTCTCTGAGCTCAGAGCCATAAGCCCTGAATACAGCCAGCTGAACCCCCCAAATATGAGAGAGTGTTTTTCTTTTCCTTGGTCCTAATTTAATGGTCCTTATTTTATGGTCTTTGTGTGTTTTCCATCTGTAACACTTTAGAATCTGGAATAACATTGCAGAATTTTCTGAGATACCCACATAAATACAGAAAGTTTGACACTTCAATGCCTTGGTCTTAGTGAAGGCACAAAGAATTCTGGAGCCGAGTGTTTCTTGTGACTTGGCCTCAATCCCTCCTGGTTGTGACTTGATTCCAGTATTTTGTCAAAGTGACTTATCTTGTTCCATTAAGAGGGAGAAGGAGGGGATATAAAGGAAGGAGTTGCCTGAGGAGTCGACTGCAGGGGTCCTGGAACCACATGAAGGAAGTTGACTTTTTGAGGAGGGAGAAAGCCATTTGCAATCTCTGACCAGGCATGATGAGAACTGAGTTTAGAATGTTTCATTGGACAGAAATTCACAAGATTGATTAGACAGAAATCCACATGATTGATTAGAAAGTCTAGGGGTAATGTACTGGAATAACCATTCTGTTCAAACGACTTCAATAGCTGGCGAAGCTCTAAAAATCATCTTCCTTAATGTATCAACGGTTGAAAAAAAAAAAAATAGAAACTATCAGCCGAGATCTTAATGGAGACGAGGCACTGGCAAGTTCAGGTTATCATTCAAGACTGCTTTGTTCTTAGGGCATCTGGTAAAGTTGAAGATACATGCTAGATTGATTTTTCCTCCTGGTTCTTGGGTTCTTTCTAGGACTCTACAGAGCCCCCAAAACCTGAAGACTACATTTCCCAGACCCCACTGCAACTTACTTCCAATTAGATTCTAGCAAGGGGAAATAGGAGCTAGAAAATTGAAAGTAAGAGGAACGAGATGATAAAAATTAATAGACTGACACGAGGAAACTTCCCTGTTATTTCATCCAGCTCGAATAACAGCCACAGATAAAACTAACTGCAAAATTAATGGCAGACAATATTTTCCCAAGGACAGGATGCAGTTATGAAGTGTCATAATGACCTTTATAACTGACTGCTGCTTTCTCGCCAGTGAAAAATACTTTTCTCTCGAATCATTTGTTGTTTGATATTGTATCAGTAAAAATGAAACACCTCACTGTTGCTTGCAGGAGCTTAGCCGCTTTGATACAGAGAAGCCTTGGTTTCTGATCCATTTGCAGTTTCAGATAAGTGGTTTCTAGACAAAATATCCACATCACTCTTAACTTTTTAGCTTTTAAAGAAACAAGGCCCTGAATCCACTTTGTCAATCCCTTTTCTCAGAATTCTGCTTTGCTTTATACCTATCCAAGTGCCAATTCACTTAAATGTCATGCAAATACCACCCTAACAGCCTATAGTAGGTAACTGGGTCCTTTAGGTTGTTTGCTCAAATGCTCCCTGCTTGCTCTGCGGGAGCGGGCAGGGCTCCTTCATGGAAATAGGTTTAATTACCTGGCTATACCTGTAGCTTTGCTCCTGGTCCTACACTGGCAGGGCTACTGGAGGGAGAAGCCACATTCCCATTGACAGTAATTGAAAACTCATACTTGTCTTTTTGGTATTGGTTCCTGAAGCTTTAGTGGGATACTGTGCTGCTGATTGGGTCCATTTCAACAGTTGTGGCAGGAGCATCTATGATCATGTGGGTTTATGGACTCCACAGCAGAGCAAAAGGGAGCTTCCTGATGTCTGGGTAATGTTCCTCTAGCTTTTGGTCCCTTTGGTTTCTCCATTTCCCTATCCAATCTCTGACAGTAAACTACTAAATGTCTTCCCCTAAGAGAAATAGAATATAGAAATAGAAAGTTGCTCCTTTTGTCTTTATTGGCCACTAACTGACATGATAAATGAGTTTGTGAATTTCATTTTGACAGCTTTGGGGGACTAAGAGAAAAACAACGGGGATCTAGGCTCTGTCACAGATTTTACCCCGGGAAAGAAGAGTTAATGGTTTGAAATAAAACATCTCTTGCAGGCACCACAGTTTGACTTCCAGTTCTGTGAGGAGACTAAAACCTCAAGTTTTGCAATTCGATTAAGTTGGTCTTAGATGGCTTATGGCCTCTAAGGCTCCTTGAATCAATCAGTTTTAGAAAAGACTCAGGTGCATTCTTTTGCTTCTCTTTCAGAAAAACTTATTGTGTGTTCCACAAGCAACTGTGAGGTACATGTTCTCCCTGTATATTCTTTTTATTTTATTTTATTTTTCTGGCACACCAGCTTAAAAATTACTCCTGGCAGGTTCTGAGTTTTTGAGAGACCGAATCAAACCCGGGTCAGCTGCATGCAAAGCTAATGCTCTACCTGCTGTGCTATCTCTCTGGCTTTTTTTTTAATTTAAATTTATTTCATTGTATTTCCATACTGTTGTCAGTTCATGCTTAATCTTGAGAGAGAACTTTAATCCAATTTTTAGTTTAAGACCTTCTTCAGCTGCATCTAAATGGGAATTAAAGCAACCTGTGTAACTCTTGCTACTGTCATTGTTCTTGCTTTATTTAATTTAATTTATTTTTGGCCATACTCAGTGGTACTCAAGACTTACTCCTGGTTCTGTACCCAGGGATCAATCCTGGAGGGCTCAGAGGACCATATGGAGCTACAGGGATTGATTCTGGGTCAGCTGCGTCCAAGACAAATACCCTAGACACTGTACTATGTCTCCAGTGGATTAATAAAACGTTTGCATCCACATCTTAACTTGTATGTTTTTATTAACATATTCATAATTAGAAATAAACACTGATAGAACTACAAAGAGAAGAGAGAAATGTTCATACATATAAATATGAAGAAACAGCTCCCAATAATTGATAGATCATGAAAATTAATTATTAATGTAGGGGCCCGGGAGATAGCATGGAGGTAAGGCGTTTGCCTTTCATGCAAAAGGTCATCGGTTAGAATCCCGGTGCCCCATATGGTCCCCCATGCCTGCCAGGAGCAATTTCTGAGCATGGAGTCATTAGTAACCCCTGAGCACTGACAGGTGTGACCCAAAAACCAAAAAAAAAAAAAAAGTCAGTAATTATTAATGTAATAATATTATTTTATAAGTAATAAACTTTTATTTATAATAAACTATTTTATAAATAAACAATAATAAATATAAATAATAAATATTTTTATAAATAATAAATGATAATTTAGTAAAATGAACAAAACTACTTAATGTGTAGACAACACTGCATCCAGCAATTGTAAATGTACATTTTTTTTATTCCACATAGACTATTTATAAAAAGTAACCATAGATTTTTCAATCTACAGATTGATTGGGGAAGATGTATTGCAAATACATAATGAATCTATAAAGTTAATGCAACATCTATTAAAATACCAGTCAGATATTTGCAAGGACCTAATAAACTTTTTCTAAAATTAAAAGATTGACAGTAATTAATTGTCACTTCTTTAGAAAAATAGCATGGGAAAACCTAACCTATTCACTATAGAGATTTGTAAATTTATGGTAATTAAAACTATGTGATATTGGCAAAAGAATTGAAAAATGGTCCTATGTAACTGAAAAATGACCTAGATATTTATTGGAATCTATATAGATAAATAACTCTAGGGTAACTGACTATCCATATAAAAGAAATATGACCCTTTTCTCATACTATATAAAAGTAATTCCAGGTAGGTATAGACCTAAGTCTGTATGGCAGTGCATAAAAGCTGTTAGAAAGTAATATATGGAAATATTGTCATGATTTCCTGGTACTGAGAAAATATACAAAAATTATATCTATAAAATGGAGGATGATTTATATATTTGCTACTTTAAAATAGAATCTTTTGCTCACTAAAGCACAAATGAGAGACAAAAAGAAAACCAATAAACCAGAGATGGTGACTATATAAAATATTTGAATTTAGAATATATTTTAATAGTCCTTCAAAATAATAAGAAAAATATGCATTATTCCATACAAAAATGGAAACGTTTTAAACAAGCACGTCATAAAGCAGGAAATCCAAATGACTAAGTAATCCATGAAAAGTCACATGTGTTTATTACTATTCAGGAAAATGCAAATTGAAACGTTGATAAGATAGCATACATCCTTACTAGTTGGACTGAAAAGTTGATGCCAAGTATTGGGAAGGATAGATGCTGACTGTTAAAGATCACATCATTCATTACTAATCAGAATGTAGATGTATACTGGTTATAGAAAGCATTTCTGCTTTGTAGATGAATTGATGAGATCTGACTGCTAGCAGTTCTTGCCATGAACCTCACAGAAAAGGTATGCTCAAGTGCACTAGAATTCATGCTCACAAATGTCTTGATGGAAGCATTTCTAAGAAGAATAAACAACCCTAAAGTCAATGAATTATAGTATTGTAATGAATGAATAAATCAAAGATGTTATATTCATACAATGGAGTCCTAGGCAGCACATAGGGAAAAGAATTACAGCTACAGTTTATCATATGGATGAGATTTAAGAGACAATATTGAGCGAAATATGTCAAACAAAAAAAAATTAGGAACTCTTTAACACAAAGGTCCAAAACAATGAAAAATGCAATAATAATTGGGCATCCACTCTAAAGTGGGAAATGTACAGAGGAAATTAAGAATTGGTATTATAAAAAGTGGTGTGACTGTGAGGAAAAAGAGACCTTCATCCATTGCTGCTGGAAATATTAATTAGTTCCATCTTATATGGAAAACATAAGACAATTTTCAGGGATCAAATCCAGGTCATCTTGGGTTAGCCATGTACAAGGCAAACACCCATTGCTATGATATCACTCTGGCCCCACATCGACAACTTTCAAATAAAACTAAAAATTAAACTTCCACATGATCCAGAAATTCTAATTCTTGGCATCTATCCAAAGAACCCCAAAACTCTATTTAGAAAAGACATTTATTCCTATGTTCATTGAAGCACTATTCCCAAGAAGCAAACTCTGGAAGTAGCCTAAGTGCCCAAGAATAGTTATTGGATTAAGAAAATATGGAACATATATACCATAAGATACTACTCGGCTATAAGAAAAGATAAAACCCTGCAATTTGTTGCTACATAGATGGAGCTGAACAATATTATGCTGAGCAAAATATGCTCAGCAAAATTATGTTGAGTAAAAAGAAGGAGAGAGACAGACAGTGATCTCTCTCATATTTGGGATATAAAGAAACAGGTAGGGGTATAACAAATGCCCACAGGCAATAGAAACTGAGAACTAGTCTTCAATGGGAAGCTGACCATGGTGTAGTATATAGTGTGGGAAGATAATGAAGAGGAGACACAAGGAAAATGGTGAAGGGAAGTGGATCTCTGGTGGAGGATGCAATGTCTGATATGTTTTATGCAAGAAATACAAATAGGTAAACTTGGGGCCTAAATTTAAATACTTCTTTAAAAATGAGAAACATGTATGTATCTATTTTTAACCACTGAGTCACATCTCTGGCCTGTTGGTTGCTTC
>PVKC010048367.1:0-10910 GCA_004027635.1 Crocidura indochinensis | reverse complement strand
TCTCTCTCTCTCTCTCTCTCTCTCTCTCTCTCTCTCTCTCTCTCTCTCTCTCTCTCTCCCCTTTCTCTCTCTCCCCCCTTTCTCTCTCTCCCCCTTCTCTCTCTCCATCTCTCCCCCAATTCTCTTTCTCCCTTTTGGCTTGGGGTCCATACATGGCAGTGCTCAGAGGCTACTCCTGGTTCTACACTCAGATATCTTTCCTGGCAGGTTGGGGGACCATATGGGATGCCGGGCATCAAACCTGTGTTGGCCCCGGGTCGGCTACATACAAGACAAATACCCTATCTGCTGTGCTATCACTCTGACCCTCTGTTCACTTTTATTTTGGGTATTTGAAACATACTTTGGAAGATTTCTCAGATGAGCTTGAAGCAGTTATATTTCCTAAATTTGTAAGTGTTTGGTCTTTGTACTTAAAGATCAAAAATTGTTTGTCCTTGGCTCATATTCTCAAATGCAATAGTTATATAACTTATCATGTGCTCCAGAAGGCTGAACGCTTCTTTTTCATTAGTTATCTGCTCTTTTCTCTTGTTTGGGTTTTGAGGGCATACTCATTTGTGTTTGGGGATCACTCTTGGCGAGGTTGGGAGGACCATTTGTGATAGTGGAGATTGAACTCATGTCTGCTGCCTGCAACTTCCCTGCTGGACTATCTCTTTAGCCCCCCTCTTGGATGTTCTTTTTCCTTTAGATCTTTTTAAGTCCTGAAAATGTTGTTCAAGTGTGTCTCACTGGGTTTGGTTTTGCAGTTGTTACTTGGCTTTTGAGATTTCTCATTTGTAAAATGAAAATAATGATGACATTTTGGGCCTGCTTAGGGTATATTTGAAGACCGCATAAGATACTAGATATAAAGTACTTTAAGCTTATTTTTCATTTATCTTTTTTTGAAGTTCTTGTTGTTCAAGACATTAGGATTTTGAGTATTTTGTTTTATTGAACTTGAATGAACACTCTGAATTTTTATTTTCAGGCCTCACTTATCAGTGCTGGTGGCTACTTGCAGTGGAGTTATAGGATCCAGCCATAGTTAAAACTCTTGCAGTCACCTCCTGTCCCCTAAATTCTTGCTTCTGTGTTAGACTTATTGAGCTCCCCTAATTCTGTCTATACACTCTGTCTATACATTTTGTACTCATGAGTACACAATTAGTACACAAGTAGTTGGTGTGGGTTTTAAAACAATATCTATCATCATGGCTTTGGTGACAGTTACAGTATTGTGTTCACTGGATCGAAGTCTAAAGTGTGTTTTCAAAGTGTCCACTTTCAGTTTCCTCCCATTCTTGTTTACCCATCACATTTTTGTTCCCGAGTTTCCCAGACAAAGCTCTAGGGTTAGATGATCTGAGTTGATATGCACATAGTTTATTTTTCAGCGAGTGAGGAAAACTTGAAAACCCAAATCTAATTCTAACCTGTGTCTTATTTGGACTTTGTTTTTTTTTTTTTGTCCCCAATTTCCAATACAGACCAGGCAAGGGTCTGGGTTGAGGTGTATATAGGGTGCGTTTACTGTACCTCCTCTTTCTATACAGTCCGTGTGAAGAACACAGCCTGTGGTAAGAATTGGGAGGCCTTATTTTTTTCTTTTTTTCTTTTTTTTTTTTCTTTTTTTTTTTAATTTAAACGTTTTGATTACATATGTCTTTGTGATTAGGTTTTGGTCATGTGAAGTACACCCCCTTCACCAGTCAACATTCCCACCTTATTTGGACTTTGTTGTAATGTCTAAGACTCTGCTGGAATATGGCAAAGGAACAGGAGATGCCATTTCTGAATATGGCAGATAAACACACACCATAGATCCTGTGTAAGCACACGTGATAATAAGTCCAAGCCTGTGTGGCACAAACCATAGATATCTAATGCGTTTTCTTGGTGGCTCTCTGGTACTGGCCTGGCCTACCTGTACCTTGTCTGCCTACAGCAGCTTTTCACAGGCAGGCCTAGTTTTGACTTTGCTCCCTAATATATCTATGCCTTAATTCTCTGCTCCCTTACCTTTCTTTATGGACATGGTCATAGTGATGGTACTCACACACTGGGCCATGATCTTTTTGGGCCTGGGGTGGAGAGTCTCTTCTGTGTCTTTTTAGTAACAGAATCCACTGGTATCTCATCTTCGAACTGCAAGGAGCAGTCAGTAGTAGAGCCACAAAATTGCAGGATTTAATTTTCTGTGTTGAAGATGTATTTTTCTCCCCCTTCAGAAAAGAAATTGCGGGACCTGAGCAGTGGTGCAGTGGTAGGGCATTTGCCTTGCATGTGGCTGACCTAGGACAGACCAGGCAGGGTTCAATCCCCCGGCATCCTATATGGTTCCCTGAGCCAGGAGCGATTTCTGAGTACATAGCCAGAGTGTCACAGGGTGTGGCACAAAAGGGAAAAAAGAAAGAAATTGCAGTGTGGGTGGGGTCCTACTTCCAATGGATTCAGGGTCTAGTCCTTGTGCTCTGCACCACCCCTGGTGGTATTCATTCCGCACAATTGTATATAAAACAAATGCTTTACTTGTTGCTTTATTGAAGATAAACAGGATGCTACATATTCCCAATGCCAAAGGAGAGGATTCTGATTTTAGCTACTTTTGAGTTATGGCTTATGCATATTTAACTTGCCATAAAATTCAGCCGTAGACAGTTATTGAGTTTTAAGGAAATTGTACATATATCACTCCAAACTAATCATTTCTAAAAGTTTATGTATTGGGGGGGGGGGGTAACATCCAGAAATGCGTAGGGGTTATGCTTGGCTCTGCATTCAGGAATTACTACTGATGGTGCTTGAGGGATCTTAAGGGATTTCAGGAATGTGACCCAGGTTAAATGTTTGCAAGGCAAGCGCCCTACCCATTGTACTATTGCTCAACCCTCCAAACTCCTAGTCTTAAGATATTCTTTGTCATCAGTGGTTCCTTATGTTTATTGTTACCATTTTCCAAATTACCCTGTTCCTTAGTCAACTGATAACGCACATTCATCTTAATAGTTGTGTTGTTTCTAGAAGTTTCTCATGCACAGAATCCAATACTAATCTTTTGCATCTGAATTCTTTTGTTGCAATAATTTGAAGTTCAGCAGTGTTGCTGTTTCAAGAATTCTTTATTATTTTTGTTTTGTTTTGTTATGTTTTTGGGTCACACCCAACAGCGCTCAGGGGTTACTCGCGGCAGGCTCATGGGGAATATGTGGGGTGCCTGGATTTGAACCACCGACCTTCTGCATGCAAAGCAAACGCTCTACCTCCATGCTATCTCTCCGGCCCCAAGAATTCTTTATTTTTTAATAAATTTTGTTTTTTCTTTCTTTTGAGGCACACCTGACCATACTCAGATATGACTGTGTGCATTGTGCTCAGGAATGATTCCTGGCTGTGCTCAGGGACCGCTCTCACTCTTGGTCCTATGAAGCTCAGTGCTCTCTCCTGACTATATGCTTAGGGTTTTTTCTCTCCTTCCCCCCACTCTCTCCCCTTTCTCTGCCCCCTCCCCTCTTTCCCTCCCTCCCTCCTCCTGGCTCTGCACTTAGAAATCACTACTGGCAGGCTCAGGAGACCATATGAGATGCCAGGAATAAAATCCTGGTGGGCCGCATGAAAGACCAATAAATACCCTACCCGCTGTGCATCACTCAAGCCGTAGGGTTCACTCTTGACAGGAATTGGGACACCTACTTTGCTGTCCTATGCCCAAGAAGTCTTTGTAATTATAAAGTAATCGTTCACTGAGTAATGGTACTATATTTTCATTATTCCTTGGGTGGAATTTTAGCTATTTGGGCTAGTTAGAAATGAATGCTTCATCTCTTTCATCTTCATCTAATTTATCTTGGTTGACAATTTCTTCCTCCTAGGTAAATAGATACCTTGTTTGAATGCTGTGCCCTTGATGGTGGGTGTTCCTTCCACATCTACAGGCACTGTCAATCTCTTGCTCTAAAGCAGCTGTATTATTTTACTTCCCCCTAGAAACTTCCTCCCTCCTGGCTATCTCTTGCATTGCCATGTGTTTCTGAGTTCTCTGTGTTGTCATTCTTACAGTTTTTGAATTTGGCTTCTTACATTCAATGTCTTTATTTCATGGGAGTATTCAAAGGTATATAGATGCTGCAACACTGTCTGCTGTTTCAACTTATGAGAAAGCAGTAGTCCTCTAGCTGGGAAGTCAGAGTTCATGTGTAAGATCCTGAGATAAGGTGGCTGGAGCAATAGCACAGTGGGCTGGGGCTTGTGCCTTGCATACAGCCGACCCAAGTTTTCATATGGCATCTGTGGCATCCCGTATGGTTCAATTCTTACATGGTCCCAGGAGTAGTTTCTAAGTACAAAGCCAGTAGTAACTGCTGAGTGCTTCAGGATGTGGCCCAAAAACTAAAAAAAATAAAAAATAAAAAAGATTATCAGGTAAGTCACTATCACCTTCTCTCAGTGGGGTCACAGGGTCACAGTACTTGTTCATGGCACACCATGCACCATACCCTGGTAGCATTTTTAGGTGTATTATTCTTTCGCTCCCCAGAGAGTGTGATTTTTCAACAAGAAATCTAATGTTTTCCAGTGTATCTGGGAGGTAACTGTGGGCCTGGCTCTGCGTGTCTGATGTGGCTATGTGGCGAATGTGTCATTCTGTTAAAGACTGCATTTGCTTGCCTCACAGGCCATGGTGGCATTTCTGAGCATGTTACCGAGCCCTTTGCAAAACAGGTTGGGAAAGGCTGAATACTAAATGAGGTATGAACTGTAGTATCATTTGTTCATTTGGGTGCCCCTGCCCTCAATATAAGAGTGAGATAGA
Organism: Crocidura indochinensis; assembly: GCA_004027635.1. NCBI lineage: Eukaryota > Metazoa > Chordata > Mammalia > Eulipotyphla > Soricidae > Crocidura > Crocidura indochinensis. The sequence goes on along the minus strand of PVKC010048367.1, from coordinate 6,112 downwards.
AAACATTCTTTTTGTTTTGTTTTGTTTTGTTTTGTTTTTGGGCCACACCTGGTGATGCTTAGGGGTTACTCCTAGCTATGTGCTCAGAAATCACACCTGGCTTGGGGGACCATATGGGACGCCAGGGGATCGAACTGTGGTTCGTTCTGAGTTAGCACGTGCAAAGCAGATGCCTTACCACTTGCGCCACCACTCTGGCCCCAAGAAAACATTCTTAATTCTATTCACATTCTTAAATTTATTTACAGACTAAAAACCAAAAACAAGGCATAAACAGCTTTTAATTCTACTTATGATCATTTTTTGGCCTGCCACAGATATAGTAAGAATGCTTCTACAGGTTCATCTATTTGGTTATTGTCTTTCAGCTTTATTTAGGGACAGTCTTCTTCAGGCACTGTATCTTTGCCTCTCTTCACATGCTCTGTTCTAGTGAAAATAATGGTCATTTTTTTTCCTGTTCCAAAGTGAAAGGTTTCTAAATATTTTTCAGGCTGTTGATAAGATTTGAATTGTAGGGGCCCGGGAGATAGCATGGAGGTAAAGCATTTGCCTTTCATGCAAAAGGTCATCGGTTCGAATCCCGGTGCCCCATATGGTCCCCCGTGCCTGCCAGGAGCAATTTCTGAGTATGGAGCCAGGAGTAACCCCTGAGCACTGCTGGGTGTGACCCAAAAACCAAAAAAAAAAAAAAAAAGATTTGAATTGTAACAAATCACACTGTAATTCGGTCTAAAATCTTTTTAAATTATCAGTAAATCACTGCTTTTGCTTCTTTGAATTGACCTTCTTTGGAAGACTGGGCACATCCCTTTATTGTTTGGTATGGAAGGTTAAACTTGGTACTTATTAAAGATATGTTTGCACTCTTATAAATCTGTTACCTTAATTTAGTTTTATTTCCAGTACTAATATATTTATTTAAGCACCATAGTTATAGACAGATTCATAGTTGGTTTTCAGTCATAAAATGTACGCCCCTTTCACTAGTGCAACTGTCCAGCCACCAATATCCTCCATTTTCCTCTTCCCCCATTCCCTGCCTGTCTTTGAGATAGGCATAGTATTTCTCTCTTTATTATTTTTCTGGAGAACTGAGTTTGGTTTATGGGAGGCAGAGCTCAGAATTCTTTATACTGTTGACTGGATAGAGAGCAAGACTGCAGGATTGAGGAGAAACTGTTCCCTGTTGCTCTCGAATATAAAGGAAGCCAAGCCCCAAGGGGACAGGTGAGATGATGACCTCTATTCATTCGTGGACAGTCACTCTCTAACTCTCCCTGCCCTTCCCTTCTTTGCATGTTTTTAAACACCTGTGTTACTGATCCTTTGAGTCTTTCTTCAAAAGTAAGTCAGTAACTTGGTCAATAAAGGCACTAACCCCAGTTGCAGAGTTCTGGATTATCATGAGACAAATCTAGATGATGTTGAAGTTTCCAACAGAGGATTAACAGTATACCAGCATGGGTGTAACAGTGCTGTGAATGCGTGCAAACACACTGCTGCACTGTTTTGGTTCCATCCAGCTTTGACCTTTGGGAAGCAGGGTGTGGGCGAGGCTGGCTGTCTACCACTGACCAGTCCCTGGGGGAAGGGGCCGCACTATTTCCAGAGCTGGCACTCTCTCGCCTGCCATGGACTCTGACTCACTGTCCCTGAAGGGCCCGGTGCTTATGCAGAGTCATGGTGATCTAGAGCTGTGCTAGGGATACTCAGTGGCAAGAATTGAGCAGCCGGAATCTGAACAGAAGGCAGTCTTCTTTTGCTTCTTTTCTAATATTGTTTCTAGTCTGGTCTTCATAGTCACTATTTTCAGAACTATTGAAAGTCCTGGTGGAACCCCAGAAACAGATGAGAGAAAATCTGACTCATTACAGGACTCCTTACTTTTTATGTGCAGATTCTCCCTCAACCCCGCATTTTGAGGCCATATCTGGTAGTGCTCAGGGTTTTTTTATCGGATCTGTCTGTGCTCAGGGATCACTCCTGCCTGGTGGGGCTTGGGGAACCATATATGGTGCCATGGATTGAAACGGGGATGGCTGTATTTAAGGCAAGCTCCCTACCCACTATAGTATCACTCTGGCTCCATATGTATAAAATATTAAATAGCAGAAAAGAGTAAAATATCCGTAAAGTTTATTGTAGATTTTCAATTTATAATTTGATGGTTTTTTCTAATCTTTTTTATAAAGCCTTTGATTAGTCAGAACACCACAGAGAAGACAGGAGTCATAGTATAAATAGATACCATCTTGATTTTAAGTTCCCCTCTTCAAAATGGAGGATAAGGTTCCTCAATAAGAATTAAGAATTAAAAAGTATTTCATTTTTGTTTGTTTGTTAGTTTTTTGGACCACACCCAGTGATGCTCAGAAATTGCCCCTGGCTTGAGGGACCATAAGGGATGCTGGAGGATCAAACCTCAGTCCATCCTAGGTTAACACATGCAAGGCAAACACCGTGCTGCCTGTGTCACCGCTCTGGCCTTAAGAATTAAAAAGTATTTCTGATGTATTCTTGGAGGAACTTTTCCATAGAAAGATTATTCCTAGCATATATGGAAATGCTTTCCTTATGGGGGTGGTGAGGTGGGGGTTGGGTATCTATCTGGTGGTGCTTGAGATTTTTTTCCTGGTTCTGTGCTCTGGGGTCACTCCTGGTGGGACTAGGGATCTGTGGGGTACCAGGGATCAAGCCTGGGTCATCCACATCCAGCTGAAATAAGGCAGCATATTTGAAGAGACATCTAAATTGAAGGTGACTCATGGCCTGAGATGTGGGAAGTTTCCAGCAAGTTTCCCTGGAGCACATTGGGGGAATGATCAGGGCTGTTTCCTGACTTTGGTTCCATTTGTAATTAAAGGCACCTCACTTGGCAGAGTGTCTGGCTGGGCCTGGCTGTCCAGGGCCTCAGTTCATATATGTACCCGGGCTCTGAAATCCAAGGCTTCAGGTATCAGTGTTTCAATATCTTCTTTTTCGTTAATGGGTTTTTGGGCCACACCAGGTGGTCCTCGGGGGTTACTCCTGGTTCTGTACTCAAAATTTGCTTCTATCAGGCTCAGGGAATCATATGGGATGTTGGGGATTGAACCAGGATCTGTCCTGGGTCAGCATGTGCAAAGCAAATGCCCTACCGCTGTGCTATCACTCCAGCCCAGTGTTTCAGTATCTATATCCCACAAATGACAAGAGGTCTGGATTCACAGTCACTGTGGTTCTTGTTTTCATTTGACTCAGTGAGTTTCCCTTGATGCTGACTTTCTGAGAGAAACTCAAGAAGACATTAAAGTCATGGGCTGACCATTAATCTCAACTATGAAGAATATTCCATGTATAATTTTATTTTCTTTTTGGATTTTGTGCATGCAGTGCTAAGGGCTTACGCCTGGCTCTGTTTTCATGAATAACTCTTGGCAGTGCTTGGAGGACCTTATGGGGTGCCAGGGATCAAACCTGGGTCGACTATGTGCAAGGTGAATGCCCTAAATATAGTATGTAACTGTTGCTCCAGCCTTTCTGTGGATAATTTTAAAAGACTTCTCAGAATGCCTTTGATTGTGTTAATCATTTTTTAAAGATGCTATAACATTAGATAATCATATAGAATAAGCCATAACATTACTTATAGATTAGCTATATCATTAATTGATAATTAGATACCATTTGGAAACATTGGATAAAGTCCAGTGGACTTCCCTTTCCTAATTGCTGAGAATTGAAACACCACTTGCTGTAAATTATGAGCTCACTTGAATCTTTTATGGGGGTAAGAAATTATTTTCTGTGGGGTGCTTTTCATGTCAAATGTTCTATTAGCTGGCCAGTTCCCTTCATCTGTGCAGGTTGCCACCTTCACTCACCTAAGCTCCCATGTTTCTCTGTAGAGTTTATTTTAAATAGAGATTAAAGTAAAAAAGTGATTGGGAATGACAGGAATGAATCATGAGCTAACAGTGCTGGTTGTTTTCATTCATTCTTTGCATTCTTGGAATATCACCTGTGTTGATAGAGCAGTAATTCCAACATAGGCACAGCTCAGCAAGGGCAGTTGGCCATATTTTCTCTGTCAGTCATGGAGCCAAGGTGCCACAGACAATAGCTACAGTGATTTTGTGTGTGTGTGTGTGTGCGTGCGCACACACTTATGTTACAGTGGTTTTGTGTGTTTGACAGTGATTTCATGTCTGTTTGATAATGGTTTCCTGTGTGTGTACACGGATTTTCAATGCATGTATTACTGGTTTCCTGTATGTGTGACCATGGTTTCCTGTGTGTGTGTTTATTCCAATAGTTTTCTGTGTGTGTTCCAGTGGTTTCCTGTGTATGTATTCCAATGGTTCCCATTGTGTGCTATATAATGATTTCCTGTATTATTCTGGTTTTCTGTGTGTGTTAAAATGGTTTTCTGTTCCAGTGGTTTTTCTCTGTGTGCTTATATGTGTCCACCTACCACTGCCCTTCAACTCACTGTTGCCTCCAGACTGCACCAGTGTGTATTTTAGTCTCAAGCTGCAGTGTCATCCTGGAGCCAGTGGACAATGGTTCTGGAGTCAGGATAATGGAACATGTCTGCTTTTCTCATCCTCCTCTCCTTTGTTACAGCATCTCATGTCACATGAAGTGCAACTGTACATACAGTCTACCCCACATTCATGACATTGGCTACTTACCCTTTCATCATTAGGATCACCAAATTTCCCTGCTGAGAAACTTCAGTGTGGGTCTTCTACAGGATTGAACGGGCACATGCACCCAGGCTGTGGTTGGGCTGCACTCCTTGGTGGTCCATCCCAGCCAGCCTTGGCCTTGCTCTTATTTGTCCTGTGAAGTTGTCCTCAGCACTGGTGGACACAGAACCACTGACCCTACACAGCACCTGAACCCTGGTGGCATGAGTAAGTGAGAGCACTGTTGGTGGGTGTGTGGCAGTACTGATTCTTGGATTGAGTATGTGCTGTCTGGAAGGTTGAGTGGAATCCTCGACAGCAGGCACATGGTGCAGAGTCATGGTGGCAAGGCCTGCTTGTCACACTCGAGAGGGCAAGTTACTGGTTTTTGTATATAAACCTTAAACATCAGAATTTCTCTTCTTTCTCATTTCCTAGCAGTTCAGTATCTGCTGTCACATTGAGCCTCATGTTTGGCCTGGACTTACCCTTTACAAAGGACCCATGTCAGGGACCGGAGGCGTCTCTGCTCTCAAGCTCCAGGTCTGCTCCCGCTGGCAGCACACAGTAATAAGTAAGCTAGTCTTGGTTACTGGCTAATAGGGCCGCGACCCAGGTTGAACTCTGTAATGAGGAAAGAACAGATTTAAAAATGAGCAATTTGCTCCCCCAGCATGCCTCCCTCTCCCTGTGCTCCTTTATTATCCTTAAGAGGAAATTGAGTTGCAGATTTCTGCATTCTCGTAATGTTCATGGCCTTATGTCATTTCTGCCACTGTGAAGCCAGATCATAAGTGGTAAGCAAAGTATAGACAGAACACTTCATAGCTATTCAGAGCTTGGGAGCTAGAGGGAGGGGAGAAAGAGGAAGGAGAGAAAGGTGGGGAAGGAAGGAGATAGGGGAAGAAGTGAAGACAGAGGAGAGTGAAAGAGAACAGGAGGGGAGAAAGAAAACAGCAGCTTACAGTATGTTAGATTCAGTTTTAAGTCTGTTTGTTAAGTCTTGCAGTCATCGCCATACCCAAAATGGTTTAGGGCATTTCCATTATCCCACATAGATCATTTTACCTCCCTCCCCCCTCCTTTATTTTCTTATCTCCTGAACTCCAGGGACCCCCAGGATAGATTTGTCTTTCTGAACACTTATCAACAGGATTATGCTGTATGTGATCTTGTCATTTACTATCTTAGTTCAGTGCTTTTCTGATTCAGCCATGGTGGTGTTTAGTTTTTCTTTTTATTCTTTTTGTTTGTTTCTTTTTATTCTTAAGTGGTGTTCCACTGTGCGGCTATCCCACAATACTGTTCACTAGGCAGAGGGCATTTGGGTGGTGTTTGACTTGAGGCTTCCATGAAGAGCTACACATGGCTATGCTCTCATCTTCCATAGTCCTTTAGCAAACTTCCTTAGGATAGTGCCAACCATGTTTGCTTATATC
>PVKC010048366.1:0-10907 GCA_004027635.1 Crocidura indochinensis | reverse complement strand
GGGCCCCCAAGCCATAAATTTTTAAATATATTCCTGGTAGAGGATAAGCCATGATACATCACTGATTGCACAGACATTTAGATTTTGTTTTGTGTTTTTTGGGGGGACCCATATCTGATAATGCTCAGGGGTTACTCCTGGCAGACTCAGGACCGTATGGGATATCAATGATTGAGTTCAGGTTGACCATGTGTAAGGCCAGTGTCCTTCACACTTATTATTTCTCTAGCCCCATGATACTTGTTTCTCAAGGGTAACTTACATGATATAAGAGAAAGTGACTTAGTGGTATAGTGAATGCCTTCCTTACAGGCTTAAGGTCAAGAGTTATATTCCTGGCACTACTGAACATTATTGACCGCAGTCCTGGCAAAACTGCTAATTGGGTCATTGGTTCCACAATAACTGTGAACCTCTAACACACTATAACCAAGTGTGTGACTCCTGAATGTTGAAACAATTACAACAAAAATGGTTGCCAGGTGCGGGGATGGTCAGGGGAAGAATACTAGTTCCTGAAGGACTAACATTTGGGGTTACTTGGTCTTTTGACTCCTGATGGAAAAGTAAACTATTTTCTTGGTTTTGTATTTCAGCCCGAGGTCTGGACATCCCTTCTATTAAGACTGTCATTAACTATGATGTGGCACGAGATATCGATACTCATACTCACAGGATTGGGCGCACTGGACGAGCAGGGGAGAAGGGAGTTGCCTATACCTTGCTGACCCCTAAGGATAGCAATTTTGCTGGTGACCTTGTCCGGAATTTGGAAGGAGCCAATCAGCATGTTTCTAAGGAACTTCTAGATCTGGCAATGCAGGTAAGGGCTTAGACACACTTTGATTGCTTTAGCTATAAAACTAGAGGAAAGGGGGCCAAAAGATATTTTGGGAGCTTAAAGTTAATCTGCCTTGCAGATTACAAACAGCATTTGATCTTTTTTCTTTTTGATTTTGGGGCCACACCCAGTGATGCTCAGTGGTTACTCCTGGCTATGCACTCAGAAATTTCTCCTGGCTTGGGGCACTATGTGATGCTGGGGATCGATCCCAGGTCCGTCCTCAACCATGTGCAAAGCAAACATCTTTCCCGTGCTATCACTCTGGCTTCAACCATTTGGTCTTTTTTCATCCTTTCAGAAGCATTGAAAGTTTTTCCTAGTGCTAAGTCTCCCTCTCTAAGATGGTTACTACTGCCCTGCCCCTCAAATAGTTTTCTATTTGGGGTAGGAGCTAAAAAAATGATATCATAAACAACATATTTAACCATTTCTAGAGGCTTAGATCTCAGACATGAATATGATGATGATTTTGTGCTATGCCAGGACAGTTCACAAATTAACACTGAGCCAAAAGCTTGTGCTCATTGTGCTCACTAAATCTAACTGTATAGCCTTAAAAACTTCAAGATTTTGGGGCCGGGTGGTGGCGCTGGAGGTAAGGTGCCTGCCTTGCCTGCACTAGCCTAGGAACGGACCACGGTTCGATCCCCCGGTTCCCCATATAGTCCCTCAAGCCAGGAGCAACTTCTGAGCGCATAACCAGGAGTAACCCCTGAGCATCACTGGGTGTGGCCTAAAAACCAAAAAAAAAAAAAAAAAAAACTTCAAGATTTTATGTCCATTTATTTACCTTATAACTTGCTTCAGAAATAGAAAATAAATATAACTCATCAAGATTCTAAGTCTTCTAACAAAAAGAATAAGATTCCAAGTCCCTTGACAAATATGATCAATCACTTAAAGGAGCAAATCTGGTTTTTGTGAATGATTATGTTGACAACAAATTAAGCCAAAAATTGATGTTTTTCTTTTATCTGGTTTATTCTGATCTTGTTCTTTTCCCCTGCCTTTTCTTCCCCTGGCTTAACCTTTTATTGTCTTCAATCAATTCAGAATGCCTGGTTTCGAAAATCCCGCTTCAAAGGAGGGAAAGGCAAAAAGCTCAACATTGGCGGAGGTGGCCTAGGCTACAGGGAAAGGCCTGGGCTAGGCTCTGAGAATACGGTAAGTTGAGAATATAAGAGTAATCTTAGGGTTGAGTTCTGGATCATGGATTGAACTCGTTACCCACTGGAAAAAAGCTTCAGTGAATTCAGAGCTATGCGTAGGAGGTTATTGTGTTCAATTTGATTTGAATCATTACCATTTCTAAATGGCAGTGATCCTTAAATATTATGACTTTCTCTTGAAGATGTACCTATGTGATACATACTTTTTTGATCAGGCACACTAAGAAATCAGTCAAATTAAAGATCCTTGAAGCAGCAGCAAATAGTTTGTGCTCCGCTCCAGAATTAGTGAATCAGAAATTCAAGAGTTGAAACCTTAACAGTATGTTTTACAATCCCTCCAATATTGTCCTATAGACTGCTGCTAGTTAGACATTGCCAGAGGGCCCTCTGTAAATTAGCTGTATCAGTTATAACTGTACCAAGGATGGTTCCTAGATTTGAGGACATCATTTTAGAGAGGAGGACTAGCTGTTATAATCTAGGCAGCTAAAACTCCATCTTACAGATTTTAATTGTGTGCTTCCAGAACCAAGGAAGAATGTTCCAGTGTATATTGCTGGAGCACTATAGTTTTATCTTAGTATCACGATAAAAGTTTATGTTCTCACATAACAGTAGTTATGATGGTGGTAGAGCCTAATACTGAGTAACTTCTACCATGGTTTTTCCAAGCATTCACTTGTAGTCAGTCTTCACAACTTCCCAATGATAGACAGTACATACAGATGATTAAGCATCCAAAGATAACACACTGCAGCTGAGACTTAAAAGGCCTGAACTGAAAGCCTGATTTAACCAGTTCCCATTGCATCTCAGCATAAATTGAGAACTGGTCTGTGACACAGACTTTCTTATCTATTATCACTTTTTTTTTTAAAGGACCGAGGCAATAACAACAATGTCATGAGCAATTATGAGGCATACAAACCCTCCACAGGAGCCATGGGAGATCGACTGACAGCAATGAAAGCAGCTTTCCAGGTCTGACAGAAAAATTTAGTTAGGGACTTTAAACAGTAACTTTTGGGCAATGATCAATATAATTTTAATTCACTAAGACCTTATACTTATAGTATAATGCTTAGTCACCTCAGTCAGAGACTTGATCCTTCAGGATCAATGATGAGGCCTTTTGGTCTCAACTACCTAAAATGTTACCCACCTTCAAGGTGAGGGCGATAGACCTCTTTTCTGAGTTATATTTTCAGTCTTTGTGTGTGCTTCTCCCACCAGATTCCTAAAATCTAAATTAACTAGTTAGACTTTAAACACTTGAAGGCTTGCAGACTGATTTCAGTTACCAGAATTCTGCTTTTCATTAATAGAGCAGAGAAACCACAGGATTTGGGTGCCACCAGGATTCTAATCACAGTGCCAAGAAAACAAAATTTTCTATTCCATAAAACTTTATCATTGTTTTAACTATTCTGGTTTCTTGGGGTGGGAACCACATCCAGCAGCTCTAAGGGGTTATTCCTGGCTCTGCACTCAGGAATTGATCCCAGGTCAGTCCTGGTCTAAGGCAAATGCCTGACAACCCCTGTGTTATCACTCCTGCTTCAATATTCTGGTTTGTTGAACTGTCTTTTTTTTTTCTTTCAGTCACAGTACAAGAGTCACTTTGTTGCTGCCAGCTTAAGCAATCAGAAAGCAGGAAGCTCAGCTGCTGGGGCAAGTGGATGGACTAGTGCAGGGAGTTTGAATTCTGTTCCAACAAATTCCACCCAACAAGGCCATAATAGTCCTGACAGCCCTGCTGCCAGTGCCACCAAAGGCATCCCAAGCTTTGGCAATTCTGGGAACCTCAGCAGTGCCCCAGTGACCTACCCTTCTCCGGGAGCCCAAGGAATCAACAACACAGTTCCAGGGACTAACAGCCGAGAAGGGATTGGGGGTGGCAATGGGAAACGAGAGCGATATACTGAGAACCGGGGTGGAAGTCGTCATAGTCATGGAGAGAGTGGCAATCGACATGGTGACAGTCCACGTCATGGAGATGGTGGTCGCCATGGAGACGGATACCGGTATCCAGAAAGTAGCCGTCACACTGATGGCCATCGACACGGGGAAAACAGGCATGGTGGAGGAGGTGGCGGTGGTGGCAGTAGCAGCAGCAGTGGTGGTGGTGGAGGTGGAGGAGGAGGAGGTGGCGGCGGCGGCGGCCGGCATGGGGAAAGCAGAAATGCAAATGATGGTCGGAATGGTGAAAGCAGGAAAGAAAGTTGTAATCGTGAGAGCAAGATGGACCCCAAGATGGACAGTAGCAAGATGGACAAGATGGACAGCAAGACAGATAAGACAGCTGATGGCTTTGCTGTTCCTGAGCCCCCCAAACGCAAGAAAAGTCGATGGGACAGTTAGAGGGTATATGTTAAAGGGGTGATAACAATTGTGTTAATTTTATTTTGAGAGGTTTTTGGTAACTAGGTGTCTCAGGGCCGAGTTGAGGCCTGAGGTATAAAGGCCCCTGTCTTTAATGGCTAGCTGGCACCTGGAGACATCACCTTTTCATCTGGATCACTGTCCAGATGTTTTCTTGGTAAGCTGCTTGGTTCTTGGCATCAGTGAGAGCTGGGAAACTTCTTCGGGTTCTGGGCAAATTGTGAAAGTCACTTGAGGAAACCATAGAAGAGCCTTGTCGGGGATAAAACTCACTTAGGTTTCTATTTTATGTAGCATATATTTTTTACTAAAATGTCACCTTACAACTACACATTAAGATCTTAGCTATGTGGCCAGGCAGCCCCCATTTTAGGAGTTGGCTTCTGCAATCTAAGCCATTGAGGTCTGTTCAGGTATTGCAGAAAAAGTTGCTTCATTCTAAATGGGACCCTTCTTGCAACCTCTATGGCCCCAAGGAAGTAGCACCTGCCAGTCCCAGAGAATTTTGAAAGGGGGGGAGGGTGGGGAAAGAATCCTGAGAATAGTTCCAGGATTATTCCAATTCTAAAGTGCTCGCTAAAGTTAAAAATGACCCAAAAGCAGCTTTTTAAGTGTCTTCTATTTCACTGTATTTTTTTTAACTTGCCACGATGATAGAAAAATCTTTTGCTGATGATTTTTTGTTCTATCTTGTTTATAAAGGAAAAGAAATATACTTTGAATTTTGTGACTTTGTGAAGGTTTCTTTAAGATGTGCATTCCTTTCTGCTTGCTCTAGTAAATGTTTTACCACTGGGATCTGTGAATTGCCTGTCATTTTTTCTTCATCATGAGTTAAATACCATAGTAACAGTTTATTGCACACTATTGTTCCGTGAGCTACTTTAATGGGAAATTGTTGACAGAAATATCACCTTTTAATTAGGTAATAATAGAAGAGGATGGAGGAAAGATGAGATCCATTTCCCTGAAATATGCTACAGTGAATTCCTCTCCATCACTTAACCCCACCACCACATTTCGTCATATAATATACACTCACATAACTGTTAGGGTCTGGCTTTTTTACTCTTTAAGCCACACCCAGACACTGTTCTGGCCATGCACTCAGAAGTCACACCTGGCTTGGGGGACCATATGGGACGCTGGGAGATCAAACCATGATCCATCCTAGGTTAGCCTTTTTGAACTGTTCTAAGTTAATCCGATGGAGGTAATCTTTTAACCATAAAATTTATAACCAAAAGTTTAAGTATGATGTGAATCCTATTTTTCACCTAGGTTGCATTTCGCAGGCAAATGGAAAATTTTAGCACCCCTGTGTTATGCCTGAGAAGATAGTTGCATCCTGCTTTTAACTGAACACCTTTTGGGTAAAAGGATTCCCTACCACAGAACTCGAGCCTGCCCCTTCAGCTCTGGCAGTGTTGCACAGCAAAGGCTGGTTCAAGCAGCAGCATACAATCCCCAACAAAGCTGCTGCTTATTTCCGCTTGTGTTTTTTCTTTTGCTCTTTCCGTTGCTGTGCTCTTTGGTCCTTCTTCATCCTTGAGTCCACCACCTTGAAATGACCTCTAACTCCAGCTGGCCTCCGCACTTTGCGACCCACACCTTTTTTGGCTACAACATAGGTGACCTGGCGTTTCTCCTTGCCAAGTCCAGCCTTCTTGTAGAGACTATAAATGGAAAGAAGAGAAGATTAGGCTTTTCTTGACACCCTCTAACCAACGTCCCTTTGTGGGTGGTCCGTCCTTTTCCCCTCCACTACCTTCGTAGCTGTGCCGCTTTCTCTCGCTCGGAGATGTCCACAGTGTTCACCACAGCTTCTGCCTTCTTCTTAGTTTGCTCCAGTTTCTTCAGCATCTGTGCAGAGACCTCAGTTAGGCTAATGACAGCCAGGATGCCACCTCACCACCCCGACTGATCTGGGCCTTCCCACTGTTTACCCTCCGTTTCTTTCTGGCCTTCGCCTCAGCTACTTTCTTAATGGGACGGGCATTGATTTCCCGCCAGCGCTTGCGGTAATGCTCCACCGCCTTCTTATCAATAGGTAACTGCCGTATCCTGTGCTGCTTTTCCTCCTGCACAAACCATTCTGGTAGCTCTCCTTCGTCTTCATTAAATGTGTATCTAGATACAGAAGACAAAGATCCCAATGATCAATCCAGGCTTTATGAAAACATCCTATCCTGGGCCATTTCTCAAGGGTTTCTGGGCCCTTACCTGCTGAAAGAATTATCTATGAGGTCTCTCTTGGCCTTCTTGGAAGATGCAATAACAGCACCTAGAGCCAGACCTTCAGGGTCCAGAATCCGGTACTTCGCTAGAGGAAGAAGAAAGGTCAAAACTCTGCTCCCAACTCAAGCTATCTCCTACTCCACTAGGCTCAGAGCTCTTACCTGGATCCTCAATAGGCACCACCTCAAACCCATCATCGTTGTCATCTGCTTTAGATCCACGGCCTCGCTTCTTAGAGCGCTGTGGTTCCTGCCTGAAGAAGCAGCTGTGTAATCTCCACATCACTCAAGACCCATGCCTGACTTTAAAACTACTCAGGTGACTAGAAATCCTGTTACCCAGGCTATACTAAATAGTAAATTCGTTGTTTTTGTATCATGCTCAGAATTGCTCAGAGCTTGCCTCAGACTCTGCTCAAGGATTAATCCTGACAGGACTTAGGGTCATATGCAGTTCTGGGTTAGCCACATGCAAGGCAAGTGCCTTAACTCCACTATTCTTGCTTAACTGCTGGCATTTTTGAACCTTCCTCTCTACAACAGTTGGAACCCCATGTTTCAGATTCTTCCTATCATCAGCTGTAGCCACTTACCTCACTTCGTCCTCGCTGCTGCTGCTGTCTGTGTCTGAACTGCTGTCTCTCTCTTCCCCTCCAGCCTCACTAGGCCTCTCTGCCCTCTGAGGGGCCTCTTCTGGGCACACAGGAGGGTGAGATTTCACACGGGACGGTGGTGCTGGCAGCTGTGACTGTGGCTGCCCCTTCCTACGGCTCTCATTCAGCAGTTGAGCCTGGCTAATCTCCAGGTCCTCATCAGCATCATCTTCAATTCCGATGAAGCTGTCCTAGAAAGGGAAGAAGGAATCTCAACCACCTTCTCCCGGAACACCAAGGCCCTTCCTATCCTGAACCCCAGCTTCTTACCTTTGAAAACCACAGACTGGCCTGTTCTTCCTGCAGTACAGACTTTTCCTCCAAAGGTACTAGGAGTGGATTTTCCTCTTCCTCCTCTATCTGTTCTTCTACTTCAGCAAACTGTACTCTAAGCCCAAGAAAGGTAGGTGGACAGTTAGTGCCCAGGAGAACATGCTCTGCTCACCCCGAAACTACCTGCCATCACTGTTCTTGGAATTGTGCCACAGGTGTCAGCATTCCACCTCACACACCCATCTTCTTACCGCTTTCGCTTTTGGTTCTTGGGACTTTGGGGTCTTCCTCCTCCTCCCAGCTCCTCTTGGTCTAGATCACTGTCCAGAGATGTGTCATCGTCATCATCCTCAGCATCTGATACATAGATGTCATCTCTTGGCAGATCAGACAGGAACGTATCTGCAGCACTCATGTCTCCTTGTGTCACCTTCTCGAACAACTGGTTTGAGGAGAAATAGGCCAAAGGTATGCATAAGGAGCTCTCTGCTATTCTCCCCTTTTTTTGTTTGTTTTTGGGTCACATCCAGCAGCGTTCGGTTACTCCTGGCTCTATGCTCAGAAATCACTTGGCAGGCTCAGGGGACCATATGGAATGCTGGGATTTGAACCACCATTTTTCTGCATGCAAAGCAAACAGCCTGCCTCCATACCATCTCTCCGGCCCATAGTCTCCTAATTTTTATCATTTTGTCTTCAACACTAAAATATACACTGTGGTGAGCAGGTCCCTCCCTTTATAGGCAGGCAGGGAAGGATTGGGCTGTCTAAACATCCTGTTCATTGGCAGCCTTGTTGCTAGTGGCAACAGAAAGTAAAAGAAAAAAAAATCCCACACCAGTGTTAGATCCTAAGATATTCAAAAAACAGGGGCCCGGGAGATAGCATGGAGGTAAGGCGTTTACCTTTCATGCAAAAGGTCATCGGTTCGAATCCCAGTGCCCCATATGGTCCCCCGTGCCTGCCAGGAGCAATTTCTGAGCATGGAGCCAGGAGTAACCCCTGAGCACTGCCGGGTGGGACCCAAAAAGACAAACAAACAAAAAAAAAAACATATTCAAAAAACATTGGCTTTCTTTTTAAACTGTTCTTAGGGCCAGAGATATAGTACAGTGGGTAAGGCATTTGCAGCCAACTTAGTTCAACCCCTGTCATCCTATTTGGTTTCCCGAGCTGTCAGGAGTGGCTCCTGGTAGTATAACCCCTGAGCATCTCTGGATGTGACCAAAAAACAAAAAAATAGTTTTTTCCTCATCACCTTCCAAAGATGAAATCAACATGTTCTGTTGCTACTGAACAAGAGGATCCCAGAATAATATATAAATCATTTTTATACAGCAAGCCAACTTCCAAATCTATTTCTTTTATGACAGACCACTAGTATTTGAATGTTTTATCATGTACTAATAATTTCACCTACCATCTTTATTTTTATTCCTCACAAAAGTCTTAACAGGTTTTGTTCTGGTTTTTTGGTTTGGTTTGGGGGGTTATACCCAGGTGTGCTCAGGAATCAGTGGTGCCAGAAACTAAGCCCAGACCTGCAAATCATGTAATCCACCCTTCCTTTCTTTCTTCCCTTCCCTCCCCTCCCTCCCTCCCTTACTTCCTTTCATGTACTCAAATCCAGGTCCGTCCTAGGTAGGCCACATGCAAGGTAAATGCCCTATTGCTATCTCTCTGGCCACACTGTTCTATTTGGAGACTTAAGAATGAATGTAGAGGAGGCCAGTGAGGTGGCACTAGAGGTAAGGTGTCTGCCTTGCAAGCGCTAGCCAAGGAAGGACCGTGGTTCGTTCCCCTTATGTCTCATATGGTCCCCCCAAGCCAGGAGCAATTTCTGAGCACTTAGCCAGAAGTAACCCGAGTATCAGTGGGTGTGGCCCAAACCCCCCCCCAAAGTAAAAAAAGAATGAATGTAGGGGCCTCAGAGATAGCACAGTGTCATTTGCCTTGCAAGCAGTCGATCCAGGACTTAAGATGGTTGGTTCGAATCCCAGCGTCCCATATGGTCCCCCTGTGCCTGCCAGGAGCTATTTCTGAGCAGATAGCCAGGAGGAACCCCTGAGTACTGCTGGGTGTGGCCCCCAAAAAAAAGAAATAGAAAAAGGAATGCAGAGTCATGGGTTCTAGGACCCCCCCCCCCCCGCATGTCCCGTGTTCCATGTCTTCTACAGGGACAATGCTCTTAATGGGAAGTATTCGGCAGAAAGCACCACTCACAGCCCAACTCTGGAAGCTGCTCGTTCATTTTGAGGATCTGAAGAACATGGTTACCGTCTACTGGGTCCCTGACTCCACCTAGTCAGCATCTGATCTGACATTTTTCTACATAAAAACAACAGCAACATGGGGTGAAACATAGCATAGCAGGGAGGGTGTTTGCCTTGCATGCAGCCAACCCAGGTTTGAGCCCCGGCATCCCATGTGGTCCCCTGAGCCTGCCAGGAGTGTCTGAGTACAAAGCCAGGAGTAACTCCTGAGTGCCACAGGGTGTGACCAAGAAATCCAAATAAACAAAAGAATACAGTAACATCACAATCTAATCTTCCAGACTTTACCAACTGAGATGTACCAGGAGACTGCCTGTTCTCATCATGGGCAATGATGGCAACCATAATCACTGAGCACACATAAGGCATCCCTGTGCCCCCCAAACACCCCACTAGTTCATCCCTTACCTGGTGGCCCTGGATGGTGCGCAGGGAAAACATGCCAGTCTCCCCCTCGTCTGCGATGGAGACGCCGGGCAGATCCATCTTCAGCTCCACCCGCTCCCGCTGCTTCCTCTGCTCACGCAGCAGCTTCTTCTTCTTCCTGGTGAGTAAAAGGGTTTTGTGAGCGCTGCCCAGCTCTGAGGACACCCTCCCACGCGCCGTTCTCCCTTGTACTCCGTACCTCTTTAATTCTGCCACCTCTTGGGCCTTCATCTCAGCCAGTGTCTGGTTCAGCTGCTCTTCCTCCTCCTCCTCCTGAGAGGGCTGCTTCATAGTTGAAGCTGTGGCCTCTTCATCGCCATCTTCCTCGTCCTCTCCCGAGCTCAGGCTGCTCCAAAATGGTCCAAAGCATTTATTACCCAGATGCTTCCTTCCCCACCTGGGCCAGCTTCACCAGGCCCCCTCCTCACCTGATGTCCAAGGCCTTTGCTTGCTCTTTCAGCTTCTTGGCCACGTATCGCCGAAGTTTGGTTCTCCAGTTCAGTAGGGATCTGTTCCAGACATGCCGTTATTGGCCTTGGCTTCTCCCTCTATGCTGTCTTAGGCATACACCCCAAATTTAAAAACTGCTTCATAAAGGCTTCAACCAAACACACAGTAGCATCCTAGTCCAAGGAAACCCAAAACTG
>PVKC010048365.1:0-10917 GCA_004027635.1 Crocidura indochinensis | reverse complement strand
CATTTAGGATTCCTTGCTCCTTTATCAACAATTAGGTGACTGTATGTCTGGGAACACTTTCTGAGTATTCAAGCCTATTCCACTGATCTGTGGGCCTGTCCTTATTCCAATACCATGCTGTTTTGATAACTATTGCTTTGTAGTAAAGTTTAAAATTGGGGAAAGTAATTCCTCCCATGTTCTTTTTCCCAATGATTGCTTTCACTATTCTAGGGTGTTTATTGTTCCAAATGAATTTCAAATGTCTCATTGGACCATAGAGATAGTACAATGCATAAGGCACTTGTCTTGTATGGAGCCAATATGGGACTGATTTCTTGTACCCCATATGTTTCCTAAGCCTGGTCAGGAGTGACTCCTGAAAGGACAGAGCACAGCAGTAATTCCTGAGCATTACCAGAACTAGCACTATCCCCCAGGAAAGATACCACATTAACAGAAACCAAGATCATTATCACTCAATAGAAAAAGATTTCTAGGGCTTAAGTTCCTGTGAGTCAGGAGACATGGGCATAGATCAAATGCATGTGAGAAATATTGTTCGAACATTTGTACAACCCATGCATTGTTTTTTCTTATGAATAACTATCACAGGGGAGAGAAAGGTAGTACAGGGGATACAGTGTTTGCCTTTTATGAGGATCACTCAGGTTATATTCCAAGCATCCCATATAATCTTCCAAGTCTGCCAGGAGTGATCCCTGAGACAGTGCTAAGAAATAATCCCTGAGCATTGCCAGATGTACCCCAAAAATAAAATAAATAAATATATAAATATTTTAATCCTTTAAATCAAAGTATTAAATAATAGGAAATTTAAATTTTGCTGGCTAAACATCAACTGTTGTT
Organism: Crocidura indochinensis; assembly: GCA_004027635.1. Classification (NCBI taxonomy): domain Eukaryota; kingdom Metazoa; phylum Chordata; class Mammalia; order Eulipotyphla; family Soricidae; genus Crocidura; species Crocidura indochinensis. The sequence goes on along the minus strand of PVKC010048365.1, from coordinate 10,068 downwards.
ACTCCTTTGCATTATTAAGTAAATATGGGCAATTTGTTTTATCCAATAAAGATCCTTGACTTTTAAAAAGAATGTACTATTTACAAAAAAAAAAATTTTTTTTTTGGTTTTTGGGCCACACCCGGTGACACTTAGGGGTTACTCCTGGCTATTCGCTCAGAAGCCGCTCCTGACAGGCACGGGGGACCATATGGGGAACCAGGGGATCGAACCACTATCCGTCCTAGGTTAGCGCAGGCAAGGCAGGCACCTTACCTTCAGCACCACCACCTGGCCCCCTACAGAAAATTTTATAAATAAGATTAACCCCCCAAAATAAAATAGTCACATTTAATATTTTAATGAAACTTTTCATGTTAGTATTTAGTGCAATCTTAGCCATTTATTAGAAATATAATATAGAAAGTGATGGTAGTAACATTAATATGAAGCAGGTCTGAAGCAACTTTATTCTACTATATAATTCTTTTATTTTCTGGGCCATACCTGTAGTGCTCAGGGATTAGTCCTGGCTCTGCACTCAGAAATCACTCCTGGCAAGCTCAGGGACCACATGGGATGCTGGCGATCAAACCCAGGACTGCCGTGTGCAAGGCAAAGGCCCTACACACTGTGCTATCACTCCAGTCCTACTTAGAATTCTTAGAGTCTACTCTAGTTCCATTTCACCACTTATTGTGTGATAACTGTAGCAAACTATTTCATGTTTCCAAATTTAAATATCTTCATCAAAGAAAGAAGATATTGGTATGGACTTCCTTGTTACTTTGAAGTCAATAGAGTAACACATAGAATATTTTTAATAAATAGATAGTATTGTTTATATTAGTCTTAATATAATACCATTATCATTTTGTTTAGGTTTTGTGTTTGACTTTATAGCTACTTTGCCAACAATATCAGAATTATATGAACTAGATTATGAGAACATGCTTTTTACGTTAAAAGTATATATATATATATATATATATATATATATATATTATTGCAAAAAAATCAAACTTGGGGCCAGTTTAATGGTATAAGTGTTTTATGCTCTTTTAGATTTGTTTACTATATATAATACCAATTTTTATGAAAATCAATATGCAAAATAAATTGGAAGCCAAGACATAATTAAGGAAGAAAAATAAACATATTTAAATCTGAAATGATTAGTATGCTTCTCATTTTGTTACAAAAACTTCTGCAGAGCTACAAATAAAACTTTTAGTGAGAATTAGAAAAAATAGATATAGTTGACTTTGAATTAATCAATTTCTACTTATTAAAATTCTGAAATATTTGAAAACTATGGCTCTAATCAAGCAATGTGCTTTATATTGCACTGAATATTTCATTTGATGCTAGCTTATATAGGAGTTGGATATAAAATCCAACTTCAAAGTACAGTCTTGGCTCTACCTGTCTTCCTGCTGTTGGACACCCATGATGTGACTGGGATGCTAAGATTTCCTCCTATTAGATCAGACATATAGTATCTTCTTTTGGTTGAGAGTTTGGATTTCATAGGCTCACTAAATTAAATAAGAAGTAGAATTTTCACCAATTTTAATCACTCAGGCCTGAGATTAAATTTGCAATATATGGTAGACAAATAATAGTTAAGTGAAAGAGTTAAAGAATGACGGTAAAGATCCAGAAATTGTTCTGTTTGAAGCTTTGCCTGCAAACATTTTGAAAGGTTCGTTATCTATAATAGAGAATATTCAAGAATTAACATTGGGTGGCTTATTTAAATCATTCATATTGATTTCATTACTACAAAAATTAATGACACATTCTGAAATTGTCTTCGTATTTTTTCAGTAATATAACTTCTGTTTATAAATTTTATTTTTTAATGCAGGACATTCAGACTCTAGGAATAAATTTTGGTTTTATTTGCTTGTTTGTCTTTTGGGCACACCTAGGAGTACTCAGGGTTTATTCCTGGCTCTGTGCTCAGAGATCACTCTTGCCTGTGCTCAGGAAACCATATGAGGTCCTGGGAATCAAAATCAAGTTGACCACATGCAAGGCAAGTGCCCTACTATCACTGTGGCCCCACTAAGATTGAATATAAAAATATTTTAGAGACTCAGTTGAGGCCTTAAACATTATCTATTTGATCGGAACATTCAAATTGGTTTTAAGTCAGTTTCCAGCATTTAAGAAACAGATTTTGTAAAAGTATATTTTTCTCTGGCTTCTGTGTCTGTGAAACAATATAAGGACAGTATTGGCATTTATGTATGATGGCCTCCAGCAGTTGCCCAGGAGTTTGCATCTGCCTAGCAGTGTTGTCTTCTGTTGAATGCTGTTCTATTTGTGTATTTAGTTTCCTTCAGTCTTCTACATATTCTGGTAGCAAATGACTGACCTCAGCTAGTATTACATTTGGGAACTTCTAGCTACAGATTTAATACCTCTAAGTTTGTGTTTTGTGGTTGAAAGCTTAGCTCAAATCATATGTAAACTAACATAATAAAATAGAGAGTCTACTGAATACTAACAGAATACATAAATCAACAAATTATGAATACAATCTCCCTGGATTGATAAGATCTAAATAGTGTGTGAGATTCCTCTGATGGACCTTCTACAAATAATTATCTCCTCAAAGTACTCAGCATACCTATTACCACAAGTCTAGTACAGAGGCAGATGACAAGTATGATACCCCATTTAAAAAAAAAACTTGGTGGCCCAAAGAGATAGCACAGTGATAGGGCATTTATCTTGCACGCAGCCTATCCAGGACAGATGGTGGTTCTATTCCCAGCACCCCATATAGTCCCCCAAGCTTGCAAGGAGCTATTTCTGAGTGTAGAGGCAGGAATAACCCCTGAGTGCCACCAGGTGTGAAAAAACCAAAATATAAATAAATAAATAAATAAATATGAATAAATAAAATTTTAAAAACCTCCAACTTAAAAAATCTGATAACCATGCCAGGAACAAATTCACTGTGACAGCAGTATCAGATTTTGTCATACTGGTTTGATTTGGCATTGTACCAATAATTGAGTTACAAAGAGTGTGCTTCAAGGACAATATTTCATTATTCCAAGTTGGAAAAAAACTAGAATATATACCATGTATAAACATATATGCATATATGACATATATATACAGTGACAACATAAAAATAAAGTGTCCATGTGGAGTGCCCATACTCTAAGAAATCTCAAAAAGTGAGGCTACCTTCAAAAAGAAACCCCATGAAAGCAACACCCCACAATCAGATAGATTAAGACATTCCTAAAGAAATAAAGCACTAAAGCATCTATAGAACACGTGATGCATACTTATATTATTTCAGTTCTGGAGAAGGCATATCTTCAGATCACATTAGAGAAGAAGGTTCATTACCAACCAACTGAGAAATCAGCATCTATGGTTCTTTCCTTTATTGTCAGTCACCAATTTTTTATTCTCATAAAAACAGTTGAAAAGAGATTTTACTTCTAAGTGTTCATGGAGAGAAGCCTCAAACAAATGACTTGGATTCAATTTCCTTCTCTCTGGCAGGAGTAATTTCTTTGAAAGACGACTCTCTACAAAATTCAAAGTTCAGTTTAGCGGCTCTGTGGCTGTTCTTCTTTTCAGAAAAAGCTTTCATGGACCATGAACTCAGGTGAAAGCATAAGTGAAACAAAAAGAGAAATATTCCTATCACAGTCCTCTTCTAACTACATGCTTCCTAAAATAAATCCAACTACTAAATTTAAATGCCTGTCTCAAATACAGGCAGAGGGGGTGAGGAGAATAAGAATGTTGCACAGGTGAAGGGGGATGTTCTTTATATGACTGAAACCCAACTACAATAATGCCTGCAATTAAGGTACTTGCATAAAAATATAAAATGAATATATAAATAAATAAAAATAAATCTAACTGCTGTTATCCTAAGCTCTTCAATACATTCTCTGCTTTTTCATGAATGACATATTTTTTTTGTATTTTCTGGAAGAACTAAATAAAGAAATGCATTCCCTTGGAATTGATAATTCAAACACATTAAAAAGTCTTGGTAAATGCTATATAAAGAACTGCAAGTCCAGTCAACCTATCTACTCCTCTATTGCCTCGAACAATGCATAAAGTAGACAGCTGTACCAGTTGGTTCTTTCCGTACTACTGTTGGTATCAAGATCAAGTATGTCAATCTTTCAGCTAGACTATATCAGTCACCTCCTAATTGGTATCTTATCTTTCTCCCTAACCTCAGAGATTTGTCCACAAACAGGACTAAGGAGGCTTTAAGATTTCAAACCATGAAAAAAAGGGTATAGTAGAGAGATTAAAGTGCATACCCATGGAAAACCCCAGTTTGATCCCAGCACCACATCTAGGTCCCATCACCAGGCATGATGCCTGATCACAGAGCAAGGATAAACCTATGATCAAGAGTATGCATAAACCCGGAATCCCTAAAGTAATAATAAATAATTTTGAGGGGTTATTTTGGTGCCACACCCAAGTCCCATCATTGCTCGGCTAGAATCTTTCTCAAACTAAGCCTCTCTTTTAAAATAAAACTGATTCAAACCTCCAATGAACTATCTCTAGTATAGTCCATATATGTCCAAGTACCTTCAGTATGGCAGCAGTGTTATCACCCATGAACTTATACAAATTAATTATAGGCATTATTACAGACCAAATAAAGCAGGATATGCATTTAAACAAAATTCTGAACTGATTCCTTTAAGTTGAAAAAGCATCAGTGAACCAAATGTTACAAGCACCAGATCCTGCACTCTATTTTGTCACCTCCAATCCAGTTCACTTGCCCAAGCCACAATAAGTTCCTATGTTCTTTCTCAAAACTGGTAAACACACTGCTACTTCAGGATATCTACCCCACACCTTAATACTCCCAATCACATTGAAGCTAAAGCCTTTATTCTACTGGTCTTGCACGTAGCTCTATTCCTCACTATTCCCAGATATAGACACTGCCATATTCTTAGCCTTGCCCTGATAATGGCAGTATTCTTAAGATCCCTAGATCATGTCTTATCTTAGAATGATCCTGATTTTATCACCATCTGTGTCTTGTTAAAGTACATTAAGTTCTAATGTAATATCATATAATACACTACAATGTAATGTTATTTACATTGCGCTGCATTGTGTTATAGACCTATCCTCTGAGCTAAGTTCCATAAAGCAAGAATTCTAATTTCCTCTTTTTCTGTTGTTTTGGGGCCACACCTGGAGGCACTCAGAGATTATTCCTGACTCTGCACTCAGAAATCACTTCTAGCAGGCTTGGGGGACCATATGGGATGCCAGAAATCAAACTCCGGTCCATCCCTTACATCCTGGTTGGCCACATGCAAGCCAAACACTCTACTGCTGTGCTATCTCTCAGGCCCCAGAACTCTGATCTTTTTAATACTCTATCCCCTAAGTCTAAGTCTAGCATATATTATAGATATAATAAAGACTCGAGGAACTAGTGAATATATGAAACCAGTTGCTTTAAATAAACACTGAATAGGCAAGTATCCAGAGCTTTTATTTTTTTATTTTTTTTAATCATAGTGGTTAACATATCGTTCACAGTCATGTTCCAGGTACATGTAAACATTGAATCAGGGGAATTCCCATCACCAAGTTGTCCTCCCTCCACCTCCATTTCCCCCCTGCCTCCCCTACCCTCCACCCTCTCCCCAGGGGCTTCTATATTTGAGTGATCCCCTCTGTGTCTAGTTTATTACTTAGTGATCTTATATCTTATAGTGATCTTTATTACTTAGTGATCTTATACTTAGTGATCTTATGGGGGACCAAGATATGGTCCCCCATATATTGGAGCCTCCATTATTTATAGACATCAGAAAGATATCATGGGGGCTGGAGTGGTGGCATAAACTCTAAGTGTCTGCCTTGCCGGTGCTAGCCAGGGACAGACCGTGGTTTGATCCCCCAGAGTCCCATATGGTCCCCCAAGCTAGAAGCAATTTCTGAGCAAATAGCCAGAAGTAACCTCTGAGCATCACATGGTATGGCCCAAAAAGGAAAAGCAAAGAACAAACAAACAAGCAAAATAAAAACCCTCTGTGATGTTCTTCTATGAATCTATAATTCCAATCTAATCATGAGAAAAGTACCTTTCTGATCTTAAGTAAAGGTGTCTTTTCATAACTTCTCAAAACTGTCAAAATTAACAAAATACAGGGTGTTCTAAGAAGCTTTGCAGTAAGTCAAAAGACACAGGATAATGAATTGTATTGGAGACTGGAAGTGACAAAGAACACTAGAAAATGACTAATACTATCAGAATAAACTATAGAACTTAATTAAAAATCTGCACTTGTTCATTGACCATCATAAATGGACCATAGCAATTCTCACTGTTACTATAAGAAAAGCCAGATTCTGAATATATAGCAATTTTATACTATATTATCTATTTTATGTACATTCAAATAATATTAAACATAAAAACTTCTATATCACCTTCTTAGCTATATCATATTTATTTAACTATTATACATATATTCACATATATGTGTGTTTCATAAAATTTCATAAAATGTAATATAGATAATATAACACACAGTTTTAGTAGTACCAATATCATCTGACCTAGTTTTCTCAAATCAGTCTTGTAATCAAATATTACCTTTTTGCATTTCACAGATGAGAAGTTATATAGCTAAGATGAAGGGAGGCAAAATACAAAACTATGTTTTTTTTCTGATTCAAAAAATATGCATATATAATTCCACATTACAATTCTATAGTAGTATTAGTTGAATTTTTTGTATCATATAATTTTGAAATTATATCCTGAGGAGTAGTTTCCACAATGTGAACTGAAAGTGAATGAGAGTCAACATTGGTAATACTTTTTCAAATAATATTTATCCATTTTTTATCAGAAGTCAGAAAAATGATGGAATCTACTGAATCACCTAATAGCAGAGGTTGGCTTCTATATAAGAATATTCCAACAGTAAATCTGGCAGCTGAAGGAATTGACAGTATATCATGCTGTTCACTAAAATCTTCCCAAAAGAGTTGACAAAGATAAGGATTGCATGGAATCGCTTGTTTTTTTTTTTTTTATATATTCCTCTAGGGAGAGAAAAAAAAGAGTAGTCCTACTCCAAATTCTTTAAATATAAGTTCATTGAAATGCCTGCTACATGGACATTATGCAGTTCTAAAGTTTGTTTGGCCACCAGTTTACAAGGAATGGCGATATTGGATTACCAGTTTTACTAAATGACAAGGAACTGGGGTATGAGGGCACCATTTCCTCAAAAATAAACCTGGAGTTATAACCAAAGTATTTAATAGAGTCAAGATCTCCAGAAAGTGATGCTTAACTTTCTCTGGAAGGATCAAAACCCCCAATTGTCATAATTAACCAAATTTTTTTAAAGGTAATTAAAAGTGCCCAAACAGCAATGAAGGTATTTTGTTATAGTATTTCAACACAAAGGTGACTTCAAGAAAAAAATGCAAATTACTGTAAAATTCCAGGTTGTTATAGGAGGGATAATATATGGCTTCTTCAAGACAATCAGAAGCTTTCAAAGGATAATGAATGCCAAAGACCAAGTGACTACCATAAAAACACTTCAGTATTATTGCAGAACTCCAATCTGAACTTTGAAATTTATATTGATCTGTACAATCTTAAACTTAATAATCAACTAACTCTATTTTCCCAAGCATTAATATTTCTCAAGATACATCTCAAATGAAAAATATGTGAATGTGACTGTATATGTGTATGTTGTAGAGCAATCATTTATAACACCAGTGCTAAGAGATGAAGGGATGAACTAACATTGAACTTCAACCTCTATGATATACACATTAATTATTTTTACCTCTGCAATAATTCTATAAGGGGAGATGTTTACAAGTGAGAAATCTGAACATCGAAATTAAATTGCTGAAGATGACACAGATATAAATGGGCAAAGCAGTGCTCACAGAGAAAGCCCTTTCCAATGCACCACGTTCCTGCAGGGGTATTATTAAACCAAGGTTTGTATAAAAGTATAAAACCTCATCTTATATTAAACAGCTAGAAAAAAGACTAACTTTGCATTTTCTAATAGCCTCTTTGAATATATAATTTTCATATCATCTAAAGACTTCCACTCATGGTCCTATGCAAAAAAAACCCCATAATTTTAAACATAATATAGACAAAAATTTATCCTTAAGAATTGGCATGCTCTGGGTCAGAGCAATGACACAGAGATGTAAGGCACCAGCATAGGACAGATTGCGGCTTGTTTGATACCTCGGCGTCCCATATGGTCCCCCATCCAGGAGTAACCCCTGAGTGTCACTGGGTTTGGCTCCAAAAAAAATAACAAAAAGAAAAAAGAATTGGCATACTTTTTCCTGTAACAAGACTGCCACCCATCACTATCTGCGTATTAGGCTTAACTGAGAAAACCCAGCATCAAATTAAGGCATGAATCGATAAATTCATGAAATTTTGGTAGAGAATCATTTTTCCTTATAACTATGTGTTTGTTTATGATATTCACAATATATTTTACATGAAAATCAAGGTGTCTTTACATATGCATACTTATGTATCTATAAAATATGTGCATCTTTGCTCTAAGAAAATGATTTGATATGAATATCAAAATCCTTAAAATAGGTATCTATGATGTAGAGAAACCTTGTCAAATGTTTTGTAAGTATATTTTCCTTAATCCTAATTATGTCTTATAATTTTTATAAGATCATATTTATTCTGAAAAATAAATCACTTTTCTATTCTTAGATATTAGTTCTATTTGTTGCAAGGAAAATGTTTTCTAATGTTGTCATTAGGTGATAATAAACATCTAAATAATAATGGTATTAATAATTTAATTGGTTTTATAGAAAATATCATCCTAACTGAAGAGAAAGGTCTCACTTTGCTAAGCCACTCTGTTTCAGTACTGCAAGTGAATTAAATATTTAGTGATATGCTTAATATTTCATTGTAGACAATCTGTATTGGGATTTATCCATTCTTGGGTACAAAGGCAATGATCAAATACCACATGTATAAACTTGATTCACCCATCATTAACTAGAAGCACAGCAAACAGTAGCATGTAAGAATGCTTGGATGAAAATAATCCTGGGTCACCATAAAGCAATTACAATATTTGTTGGATATTTCATTAATCTCTCTGGAGAGATCATATGAGGCAGATAGGCTTATGTCCTGCACTGTACATTTCTGAGCACTGAGAAACTATGCACTCTCCTGATACAAAAAGGAAGCCAGCATTTCAGCCAAAACATCCTGTCTCCCTTTATATAGCATTGTTTCCTTCGTTGAGTACATCTTACATATATTCTAAGGTCTATTTGGAAATAATAGGAAATTGGTTCTTCAAGGATACAGAGGATTGCCTCTGGTTATTCTAGCTTCCTATCCTATGTGGTATTCTGCTGATAATTGAAAGTTCACCCCATTGGTGTTCCCTTTTGTTTAAGTACTTTCCTCATTACCAGAAATTTCTTATTATGTCCCTAACAATGGAGAAGAATAATTCATCTTTATCTCAGTTGCAATGACTCTAGGAAGCTTGCAATAAATTACTCATTAAAAAATTATTTACTGTTTGAAACCACACATGAATTTATGTTATTGTAACCACCGCCATTTCAATACATCAGCTCACTAAATATGCGTAAACCATTTCTCTACAAAAACAATTTAACCACTGTCAAACTCTAAAGAAATAATGCTCTGATTTAAGATACTATCATTTTCTTGAATGAAGTCTCCTCTTAGTTCTAGCCCTCCAGATCACAGCATGTGTTGAAAATTACTGCTTTCCTTTTAGCCATTCATAGCTGAACAATCATACCCCAGCCCTGAGACACAATTGCACTTACTGCTTTGTCAATTGCATTACAATTATTCAAACCATCTTCCTGGCGTTCCCAAATGATCTCTTATACTTGTTAAAGCCTGTTTAATGGGCCCTGCCTTTACTGCAATTTGTCTACTCTAATGTAGAGACTAAGCAAAAACAAATTTTTGAAAAGGAGAACAAGGAGGAACAATATGTGTGATCTCTAAAAGAAGTG
>PVKC010048364.1:0-10898 GCA_004027635.1 Crocidura indochinensis | reverse complement strand
AGATTTATATTTTAATCAGAAATGGTACAGTTCTTTTGTACATTAAAAGCAGGATTTTTATCCTCAACTTTTAAAAAAGTTATTTTAATTTAGGGAAATTAACTGTTTTTCTATGAAAATATATCAAATATTTTAACTGTTTATGGATTTTGCTATTTAAAATTAATATGGGATTATATAGATAGTGCAGGGGTTACGGTATTGCACACAACTCTAGCTTAACCCCAGCACCTCCAGGAGTAATCCATGAGCACATAACCAGGAGTAAGTCATGAATACCACCTGGTATGACTCAGCTTCCAAAAATTAATACCAGAAGCTAGAGATATAGCTCAAGTTTTAAAGCACATGCAAATCATGTGTGAGGCTCTGAGTTCTATAACTAGCACTGCATGGCTCCTATAAAAATATCTTAAAGGGGACAAGAAATAGTTCAAAGAAATGAATTTACTGCCAGTAATAGAAAAGCCAGGAGTAACCCTTGAACATCACAAGGTGTAGGACCAAAACAATTTAAAAAAATATTAGGGCCAGATAGATAGCACAGCAGTAGGGCTTCTGCCTTGCACATGCTGACCTAAGATGCACCTGGATTTGATCCCTGTCATCCCATATGGTTCTCAAGAAACCAGGAGCTATTTCTGAGTGCAGTGTCAGGAATAACCCCTGAGCATCATCAGGTGTGCCCCTCCCAGAATAAAAAGCAATGAGAAACCACCTTTTAAATAAATAAAACGTGACTTCAAGCTCAAACATGAACATTCAAGCAAATCCAACAGCGATATCTATATGGATTTAATTGATGATATATTATGAAAATAGGACATTCGTGATTGATAGATAAACACTTTCACTTCACTGAAACAGTTGGGAGTTAAGATGTTAGATCAGAGGTGACACTAAGAGTGATGGGGAGAGTCTTAAGCACTTTGGCGGTGATATGGTACAGAAATTTTGCATACCAACATCATACACTTTAACGTTATTGTAAATATGTTGCCTAAACTATAATAAATTTTGTTTAAAATGGGACATTTTTATATTTATTGAAAATAATGGGTGGTCAAAGTAAGAAAACATGGGAGAGGCGCTTTCTTTCTCAGCTTTGGAATGAGCTTACCCACTGATCTGAGTATCCTCTTAAAATCCAATAATCATGCAAAAATGTTCCTTTGTGACAATAGAAATAAAAGCTAGGAGGACCAGTTCAGGGTAGCAAACTTGTCACAGTTAGAGAGAGTATGCAGTTAGGGCAGGGAAGGGGCCATTATGACTATGACACTTGGAAATAATCATTCTGAACAAGAACTGGGTGCTGAGAGGAGATGAAGTGTTGTGCAAGATACCCCATCAGTAAAATTATTATGAAACACATTGTATAAAAGGAAAATATAATAAAAATGCCTGCCACCAAGGCAGGCAGGGGAGAGGACGAGGAGAAGGGAGAGAGGGAACTTGGGGACATTGGTGAAAGAAAATGCACACTGGTGAAGGATGTTGTGTATTGTATGACTAAAACTCAGTCGTGGATAACTGTAACTATGTATCTCATGCTTATTCAACTAAATAATTTATTTATAAAATGAAATGTTCCTTTGCCAGTTGGGTTCAAGGCTCCTGTGTGACAGATATTAATTTGACTCATACTGAGTTGTGCGATAATACCACACAATCCTATGCAGTAAGTGAACTGAATAGTTCTACCCACTGAAAGATAGAACTGGAAAAATCCTGCTAAGTTTTTGGGTATTGGACTTATTGAGCTGGAATAAAATCCCCAATATTTAAGGTGATAGAAATTTAAATTCACTCTTCTGATGAGATTGCTTTGGAAATATTTGCCCAGGGAATCAAGGGTACATGATTGTCCCAATCAAAACAGGCACCACTGGTACTGCTGAACACAAGAAGTAATATGAAATCATGTCTCCTTTGGCTGCTTCCTCTTCACTGGTACATCCTGTCTAAATGTCAGGAAGTTTCTGAATTTCTTTGAACATAAATTTTAAGGTTACCCCCTCCCCCAAATGCAAGCCCCAAAACAAAAACACTAGGGGCTGTTTTGCTCTTAAGAAATTTAAGGCCTGGAATGATCTAAAAATATCAACCAGTAATAAATTTTAGACACTAAATTGTATACCTGAAAGCATCAGATTTTGGGAATGGAAATGATTAAATTGACTGGAAACTACATGGAAGCTTGAGTGGAAAATCTAGAACACATGGATGGTGTCTAAAAGAGGTAACAGTGCACGATAAACTATAACTGTCAGCCAACAACAACAAAAAAAATGGGGAATGGGAGAAAAGAGAAAACGCAGACCAGAGGACATAAAGAGTGGCAATTTGGTGGCAGTGATGTACATTTACTTTGTACATCAATACTATACATTGAAACACTATTATAACCCTATTGCCCAAACTATAATTTGTAAAAAAATAATTTTATAAATAAGAATCTTATGTTTATCAGTGGATGAGAGTTAGAAGGCAAAATGTGAAACAATCATTGCATACAGGCCAGAGAACATTGTATCCTCTATAAGGACAATAGGATCAAGGTCTTGAGAAGCATCACTGGAATGACTTTGCTTAATAGCTACAAAAAGAGCATTTGAAATTTCAGCTTTATCCTTTATAGGGCATTTGGTTGAAAGTACTTTCCACAAGTTAGATAAACTTTGTTGTAAAGCTTCTTAAGAGTAACTAGTATACTCATGCACACATTTTTCTTTTTTTAAAAATTAATATCTTTATTTAAACATCTTGGTTACAAATATGATTGTTGTTGGGTTTCAGTCATGTAAAGAACACCCCCCTTCACCAGTGCGACATTCCCATTACCGATGTCCCAAATCTCCCTCCTCCCCACCTCAGTGCTTCTTAAAGACCTTAGAAGAATCTTGAAAAGGTCAGACAGGATCCAGAATGATTGCACAATGGTAGGACATTTGCTTTGCACGTGGCTGACCGGGATAGACCTGGGTTTGATCCCTGGTATCCCATATGGACCCCTAAGCCTGCCAGGAGCGAATTCTGAGCACAGAGCCAGGAGTAACCCCTGAGCATCGCCGGATGTGCCCCCCACAAAAAAAAAAAAGAAGAAAAGAAAAAGGCCAGACATCTAAAGGGTCCTTCATGTACCAAGCAAAAAGATTAATTTCAGAGTCCTGAAGAGATTCCACTACAAGCTTTAGAATCATGGTGAAGATAAAATCTACATGCATAGACTATGCACCGAAATACCATTCTTCACCCAGTCAAGAATAGCAAAATCTAGAAAAGTAAGGCATCAGTACCACTAGAAGTCAAATTGGATGAGAAGAAAATTGCAGGTAAAAAGACAGATAGGGGAGAAAAATAATGCAGGTCTGTTGCTAAGTAGAATCTAAAGATGATTGTGTGTGGGGGGGGGATGTATACACCTACAAAAAACAATCAGTTAAAAGTTTTTAGAAAAGAAACTCCCTCAAAAGCGAAACAGCTTGCTGCATAAATAAATTTGTTTTCATCAGCTCGAATCCCGGTGCCCCATATGGTCCCCTGTGCCTGCCAGGAGCGATTTCTAAGCATGGAGCCAGGAGTAACCCCTGAGCACTGCCGGGTGTGACCCAAAAAACAAAACAAAACAAAAAAAAAGCAACTTGGTTTAGGCAGATGAATTTGGAAGAGAGATCTGATTTGAGACAATGAAAAAAATAAAAGAAAATGAACAAGAAATTTTGTTGCAGATGAATTCCCAACTCTAATAAGCCAGACAAAATTTTTGCAATAGTAAAATATCCAAGAATTTAACAGAGTAATAAAGTAAATAAGTTAATTTATTAAATAAAGATGTAATTTGTTAAGGAACAAAGACATTTGAAAATATAATCATTAAAATCAATGTTCCAGGCCCAGAAGTATCAAATGCAATGCTGTATTTTCCCTTAAAGAATGAACACAAAGAGACATTCATTAATCTTTCAATTGGATGAAAAGATGAAATCTCTGGAGGTTTACTGTTTATTAGATGATGATATTGGAAAATGGCTCATGTAGCTTTAACAGCATGAAAACATCTTTTCAAAATACTTTCTGTTGTAAATGAATGGTTTTTATTTTCCGTTTCCTGAACTTTATAGAAAATTTAATACTTCACTTTATATCTTTCACATGGAATAAAAAATAGTAGAACAGTTGCCTTTCTTTGGCCCACACACAGTGGTGTTTAAGGACACCTCCTAGAATTGGGAGTTACTCTTGGTAGTGCTCAAGGGACCAAGCAGTGCCAAGGACCAAACCCAAGCCTCCTACAAGCAAAGCATATGCACTAGCTATTTATTTGTACCATATTCTCAGCCCAGAAACTCTACTTTTATATTCTAATAATATTATGTTGCTAGTTTTATAACATTACAACATTAAAATTTTTCAAAGAAACACCAAAAATTGTTATATGTATTGACAAAAAGAAAGCATAAAAATTATACCCAAAAAAGACCATGAAGTAAAGGAAGAAAATATACTGCTCTCTTTAATTACAAGTGATAAACATTTAAGTGCTTGATGAGTTTCCTATTGATAATGGAATGTTTTTGATGCATTAAAATGAGCTTATTTCTAAAAATGTGATACACTTCCCATCCAATAAATTTCCATAATAAGATCTAAACTCACAAAGAAAGGCAGAGAGAGAAACTTATTAAACAGAATTAGAAATAAAAAGAGGGAGATTATTATAGTCACTACAGAAATTCAAGGTTAATTAGAGATTACTTTGAGACACTCTATGCCATAAAATATGAAATTCTGAAAGATATGAATAAATTATTGGACTTATATAACCTTCCAATTTTAAACCAAGATGATCTGGCATATCTGAACAGACCTATCACTATTGAGGAAATCAAAATGGTAATCAAAAGTCTTCCAAAAACCAAATCCCAGACCCAGATGGATTCACTAGTGAATTCTTTCAAACCTCTCAGGAGGACCTACTGCCAATACTTTTCTGGCTCTTCCAGGAAATTTAACAAACATAAATATTACCAAATAGTTTTTATGAAACTAACATCACCCTGATACCAAAAGCATACAGAGATTTCACATACACACACATACACACACAAAGAGAGAATTTCAGACCAATATCCTTGATGAACACAGATGCAAAGATCCTCAACAAAATCCTAGCAAGCATTATCCAACATCTCATCTAGAAGGTCATACCCATGACCAAGTAAGATTCATCCAAGAGATGCAAGAATGGTTTAACATATAAAAGTCAATCAATGTAATACGCATATCAACAAAAGGAAAAACCATATGATCTTATCAAAAGATACAGATAAAGCATTCTATAAGGTCCAACACCTGTTTATGGTAAAAACTCTCAACAATGGAAATGTAAGGAACTTTTTCAAGATAGTCAAGACCATTTTCCTCAAGCCCATGGCAAATATGATATTGAATGAGGAAAAACTGAAAGACTTTCCTCTAAAACTAGCACGAAACAAAACTAGCACGAAACAAGGTTGCCTCCTCTCATTGTTTGCATATGATATAGTACTATATTTAGAAAACCCTAAATATTCTACCTAAAATCTTCTAGAGACAATAGATTGTATAGCAAAGTGGTAGTCTACAAAATTAGTCTACAAAACTTAAAACACATAAGTTAATGGCCTTCTTATACACAAATAACGATAGAAAAGAAATGGACATTAAAAAAGCAATCCTGGGACCAGAGCAATGGCACAGCAATAGGGTGTTTGCCCTGCACGTGGCTGACCCAGGGCAGAACTTGGTTTGTTCCCCAGGGTCTCATATGGTCCCCCAAGCCAGGAGCGATTCCTGAATGCATAGCCAGGAGTAATCCCTGAGTGTCACCAGGTGTGATCCAAAAATAAAAATAAAAAAATTTAAAAAAAGACAATTCCATTCACATTAGTGCCACACAAACTCAAATACCTTTTAGTCATCTTTTTTTTTTTTTGGTTTTTGGGTCACACCCGGCAGTGCTCAGGGGTTACTCCTGGCTCCATGCTCAGAAATTGCTCCTGGCAGGCACGGGGGACCATATGGGGCACTGGAATTTGAACCGATGACCTTTTGCATGAAAGGCAAATGCCTTACTCCCATGCTATCTCCTGGGCCCCACCTTTTAGTCATCTTAACTAAAAAAGTGAAGGACCTATACTAAGAAAACTACAAACCACTGCTTGAAGAAATAAAGCAGACACAAGGAAATGGAGATACATACCCTGTTCATGAATTGGGAGAATTAACATCATTAAAATGGCAAGACTCCCCAAAGCATTGTACAGATTTAATGCAATTACTCATATTCTACACATGGCATTCCTCAAAGAAGTGAATTAAACATGTCTGAAATTCATTTCGAATAATAAACACCCACCTTAAAAAAATGACCCTTAGGTAAAAGACTTCAAATTATACTAAAAAGCTCTAGTCATTAAAGCATAGTATGGAATAAAAACAGACCTTGAGAGGAATGGAATAGACTTGAGAATCCAGAAAATGAACACCAGACATACAATAAATTAATCTTTGATAAAAAGGCAAAAGACACAATATGGAACAAAGAAAGCCCCTTTTTTAAAAAGTAGTGTTGGGGAAATTGGTCAACTACATGGAAAAAAGCAAACTCAGACCTCTATCGAACACAAAGAACAAAGGTCAAATCAAAATAGATTAAAGACTTTGATATCAAACCTGAAACTATAAGGTATATGGAAGAAATGTAGGCAAAATACTCCAAGACATTGAGACTAAAAGCATCTTCAAGGAGGACACACCACTGTGCAAACAAGTGGAAGCAGAGATAAATAAATGGGACTACATTAAACTAAGAAACTTCTGCACCTCAAGGAAACAGTGATTAGGATACAAAGGCTACCCATGGAATGGGAGAAACTATTTACCCAAAACCCCTCTGATAAGGGACTAATATCCAAGAAATACAAGGTATAGACAAAACTTAACAAGAAATAAAAGATAGCCTCATTTTTGGGGGGGTTTTCAGGCCACACCCATTTGATGCTTAGGGGTTACTCCTAGCTAAGGGCTTAGAAATTGCTTCTGGCTTGGGGGGACCATATGGGACACTGGGGGATCGAGCTCCGGTCCTTCCTTGGCTAGCACTTGCAAGGCAGACACCTTACCTCTCCAGCCCCAAGATAGCCCCATTTAAAAAAAATAGGGAGAAGAAATGAACAGACATTTCCTCAAAGAAGAAATGCAGATAGCCAAAAGACAGGTGAAAAATGTTACACATCACTAATAATCAGGAAGTGCAAATCAAAACAACAATGAGGTATCATCTAATGCCACAGAGACTGTCACACATCACAAAGAACAAGAACAACCAGTATTGACAGGGAAGCAGGGAGGTTGGATCTCTTATTCACTGCTGGTGGGAATGCCATCTAGTCCATCTTTTCTGGAAAACAATATGAATATTGCTCAAAAAAGCTGTAAAATGAGTTCCCATATGATCCAACAATATCAACCTAGGGATATACCATATGAACACAAAAATACAATACAAAAATGCCCTCTGCACCCCACCCCTATATTTATTGCAGCACTATTTACAATACCCAAAATCTGGAAACAGCCCAGGTGCCCAACAACAGTTAAGTGGCTAAAGAAACCGTGGTACATGTACATGATGAAATACTGTGCAACTATTAGGAAAAAATTAAGTCATAAAATTTGCCTGTGCATGGGTGGACATGGAAACTAGTATGCTGAGTGAAATGGGCTAGAGGGAGAGGGATAGACATAGGATAGTCTCACTCATCTGTAGGATATAAGAAAAATAAAAGACAGTATGGCAATAGAGGTACACACAGGGAGGACCAGTTCATGACATGGAGCTTGCCCCAAAGAGCAGTGAGTGCAACTAGAGCCCTAACCACAATGACAACTACCATGATAATGATAGTGAAAGAGGCAGATGTGTTTCTGAGAGACAAGTGGGGGTTGGGATGGGGAAAGGAAATGGGGGAACATTGGTGGTGGGAAGATTGCTTTGGTGAAGAATGGTGTACAGATGTCCATTCTATGTCTGAAGCCCCAGTAGGAAAATTTTTGTAAACATGATGATTATATAAAATTAATTAATTAATTAAATGTTTATTTATTCAAATTGTCATAATCAATTTTTAATGTTCCCTTTTCTTTTATTTATATTTTGCATCAAAGTTTTTGTGCAAATTGTTTTGTAATCTGTTCACTTAAAAGAGCTAACATGTAAACATCTTGCAAGATATCTCTTTCAATATTGTCTTTAATCCATTTGACCACTATATAAAACTTTATTTTAAGAGTAAATTCTAAATATGGAATTCCAAATACTTAATAAAAAAAAGTTACTACTCAGAGATGTTCTACTACGCATTTGTTTTCATAAACATCTCAGGGATGTTCAACTACTCAGAAATGTTCTACTACACATTTGTTTTTATAAACAATCTCTTAAAACCTCTCTTGATTGTGAGTTTCTTGACTTAACAAAACATAGGTCTCACCATGACATCCCTTGGGAAGTTTAGGCTTATCCGGCTTTTCCATGCATGGGTAGAATTGCCCTGGGGATTTCAGGGACACCTCATTTGGAAAATTTAGAAAATTATGTAGAAGTTACATACAGGAAACCTTGAATTTGAAAGTTGATAACCCTTATGCATTTTTAAAATGGAAAGTGTATACATAGAAGATCCCCTTTGAAAAATACTGCAGGGTTGAAAATCACTGTTTCACTTAGCCTGGAAAAATTAAGCTACAATAAACAAATTGTTATAATTAAAATAAATAAACACAAAGTTATTTTTCTTATAAGTTGTGTTCTCTGTCCTATTCTCTCTTTTTTTCTTTAATTCATTCTTTTTTATTTTTTTGGCTTAGTAGAGATTAAATAAAAGCTTCATCCAAAGTTATTATCCTTTTACTTAAAGTATTGGGTCAATTCTGGGTCACATTATACAATTAAAGCTTTACAGTTGTGTTTTAAAATGTAGAAGAGGGAAAGGTTTTCCTTCATTTTCACAGGGGCCCAGAGGTGCTGATTAAGACAAATTAATGAGAAAAAAAATCAGTTTAATTTTATCAATTTTTTGCATGTTGATGGGAGGCTTCACAACAAAGACTCAAGGAAGTGACCAGAATAACAAGTTTAGATACTTTCTAGACACAGAATCAATACATTTGTGACAAATTAATAAAATGAAGTGGGGTGGGTAGTAAAATAGTGAGGAAATAACCAAACTTATTTGTACAGCTTACATAGTCCTAAACTCTTTATCTTGGTTTATAAAGATGGCCTGGTAAAATGTGAGGGGAGAGGGGCACGTTACCTTTCATATGGGAAATGCATGCCATGATTGGTGGTAGGGATGGAGGTAATGCTGCTGTCAGAGGGAATGCCCAGTTTTCTTAAACTCCTGCAGCTAATATTATTAAGTACCCGAAGTTTCCATCAGTTGGTAGCATGTCCTGACTTCATCCTAATCTTTCTAATTTTTTTTACAAGCAAAATAAGGTTTCCATTTACCATCAGAGTTGAGCTATAAAGGAAACACAGAACGAAGGTAACAAAATGGGAGAAGAAAATCATGAAAAATATCAGCACATCTAAAGAAAGAATTGATTCATAAGGGTTTCTGTTGCCCTCACCTCTTCCACAGGAAGAACATAAGAGGCAATGAAAAGAAAAGAAGGAATTAAAGATTCAAGGTTAACATGAAGGGAGTATGATTACCTTTCCTGGACTGATGCCCTCAACTTTGGAATCACCAATGACTTTGGTGCTTGCTGACCCAGCCAACTTTAATTTGCTTTCCCACCGGAAAAGTACAAATTGATTTGGACTGAGAAAGTAAACATATGGTCAGTCATTCATCAAACTGGGAAAACAGACATGAGAAAGCCAGCTGCACAGTTTATGAGAAACAGTATTTCTCCCAAAGACTTGCCCCTGCAATAAAGAAATGTCAGACAACCTTCTTTTTCGAATTATTTCTAGTTCCTCACTGAGAAACAACTTTCTTTACTCTCACATATAGCAGAAAATTTGCTATGTAAAAGGAATGATGAAGCTAACACTTCTTTTTTTTCCTAGGGTATCTCATTTACTTGGATTCAACAAAGCAGCCTGGCTTGCCCATAGCTATAGAGATTCAGACTTAGGGCATCTGGAGTCTATATTCCACCTTTATTTCAGCATCATGGTTTCCAAAAAAACAGAGTTTGAAGTCCATGTGATAATTTGAGACTCGACTCTTATCTTACATCCACAATCCTGTTTTACTTTGAGCCTCTCAAACACTGCTTCATTAAATGTGCTTCTTAATCCCACCTTTTTCTTAAATCCTATAATCATTCTTTTTCTTTTTTGGCCAACGTTTTTCACAGACACCCTTGGGTTTCAGACTGTCTTATTAGATACTGGTCCTATAGTTAACTAACTTTCTTAGACTCTGCGTCTATTCCTGTTGGTCTTGAGCTGATGAGTGAGGATATCTCTTATTAAATGTACACCACTGCATCTCGGTCCTTCGTGTTCACCTACATCTCATCTCAAATTCCCCCCAAAAGTGGAGCAAAAATCTTGTGATGGTGATGAGTTTTGCCTCATTATTTGCATGTCCTTACACCTGGTCTATATTTACAATAACAATACTATAGTGATACAGCAAATTTGACTTCAAGTAATGGTGCATTTCTCACACTGACTAGATATGTTAGGAAATTACAATATAAGCATTCAAAAAATACCATGAATTATTTATACTTGGTAACTTCAAGTGTTTACCTTAACATAATACTTCCTTTATCCATTGAACTCCCCTCCACATACACATACTCTCTCTCTCTTTCTCTCTCTCTCTCTC